>CDHK01000007.1:405023-675466 GCA_001048715.1 Penicillium brasilianum | reverse complement strand
TTTCCCCCGTCCAATCAATCCCCAGCTGAACCCGTGGCCCTGCAGAGGCCTTTCTGCTGTTCAGCCAGGAGATCCCCACAACCAACCTGGGGTTCGTCGACTCACGCGCTTCGTCCCTTGACGTGACGATCCGTGGCAACGAGTACATTATCCATCAATCCCCCACTATACTTTCTTCTTCTCGAGCTGGAGGCACGACTGGCGCCGGTATGTACAATACAATGCCTTCTGTCTTTGTGCTCTTCCTCTATGTCCATCCATTCCCTTCATCAGCCATTCGGCGCATTCTACTTACGCACTGCCCCAAAACACAAACTCTCGTGCTGGACCCTTGTGCTACCGTGACCCGCAAATTCCTCATGCACGGACTCGACAACAAAAATCCCCGCAGTTTGGTCTTATCTTCCGTTCCCAGGGACCACGGTGGCTGGGCCGAGGCTTCGGAGCTTCTGGGCCCTTTGTCATTTGAGTCCGCATTTCTAGGCTTGCCCGTGAACCCGGCCGAGGATCGCCTTTGTCTTTTGTCCCTGTGCTTTTGTTCTTTGGCCCTTGGTCCTTGATTTTGACATCACCACTGTCATCTTACTATTCACATCTTCGCCTCCCCTCCACCTGACCGTCTTTACCAAGCTGACAAGTCCCAACAACTAACCATCTGACCTCCTCTAGTCCTCTGGAAAATCACTCCTCATTTTGCGGAATGGATCTCTTCCCCAACAAATCCCCTCTGGACGCATTCCCTTCTCTCGTCTGACTCGGTGGTGGCTGAACTGGGCTGTGGCATTTCGGCGCTGGTTGCCTTGGCCTTGGCTCCCTCAGTCCAACATTATCTCGCCACCGACCAAGAATACGTGCGGCGCGTGTTCAGGACTAACCTCGACGCCAACGCCTCCGTCACTCCAGCTGCATCCGCATCTGGGAAGCAGAAAGGCAGCAAAACAAGAGGCAGCAGCAGTAGGTCGACGTCCAAGAGTAAGCAGTCCGCCCAGGCCGCAACAAGCAATATTACCTTTACCACGCTGGACTGGGAGCTTGATCAGCCAGGGCTGCTGAAGGGCTGTATCGAGTCCGAGTCTGGCGGACAGACTGGATTTGATCAAGGCAAGGAAGAAGACAGAGGCTTCGACCTCCTTCTTTCTTGCGATTGTATCTACAACGAAGCTTTGGTTGCCCCGTTCGTGCGCACCTCTGCCGAGATATGCCGTCTGCGGCCAGCGTACGAGTCCTCCGTGGAGCAGACGTCACCGTCTCGTCTCCAGCCCACGATTTGCATCGTTGCGCAGCAGCAGCGAGCGCCGGAGGTGTTCGAGACGTGGCTACGGGAGACCCTACGAGAATTCCGTGTCTGGCGACTCAGTGATAAAGTGCTTGGGGCTGGACTGAAGGGAGGTAGCGGGTACCTGGTGCATCTACTTCTGGCGAGGTAGAAGAGTTAATTTACCCAGTAACGGAACATGATAGATAATCAAAAGAAAGACAAGCTATAGATATAGAAATGTACACCAATTGAACATCGCAGTCGCCCATACGTACTACTATCCCTTCTAGTGATCGAGCAGCCTTAGGCACAAATATCTGACCTAACTTAGTTGTTTCATTGAGGGGCCTTTGGGTACCTGTTTCAAAGCCTCCACGGATCCCACAGTCTGTAACATTTTTCATCTCTCACTCTTGAATTCTCTTCATACTACCTCCGCTTCCCCGGACTCGAGGTATTCCTCGTTCCTCAGTCCACACTCATAACCCTATGCTTAAGATGGCATGACTTATGTCTTCATCTCCCTAATGTTACCTTTTATTGTCCGGATATGATAACCCCAAGTATCATTCGTATAGCTAAATTAACCTACAAGTTACCAAAGCTGACTTGAAACCATACCATTGTCAATACTACATATACCAATATCCTTTCTAAAAACAAGATTCAATTTCATAAAAGTTGCATTAAAAGTATCCTACTTCGCCGAGCTTTTGTACCGGAATCAGCCTGTGAAGAAGAATCTGTGCAGGGAAGTATGAAACATATCGGCCGATCGATGTAGCAATGTACGCCCCCCAAGCGCCAGAGGGATATGCAACAAGAAAAGAAGAAAACGCCGAGATAAGACAGAGGGTTAAAATAAACACAAGGAAATCGGGAATAAGACTATTCCAGTCAGAGAATTGACTTTCTGGAATAGCTTTTTAAGGTTGGGCAATTTCTTCTTAGAACTTTCAACGCGTAGGGTGTATCGAGTGGGAGGCTGGATTCAACGGTATGAAAAAATGGGGAAGGTTTTGCGGTCGTGGACGTTTAGTTGGAACTCGAAGATTCCTTCCAGGGTTGCAATATATCTAGGAAAGGGAGGTGAGCTCAAAATTTAAGCAGCATGGGTGGTCTTTGCACGTACAAGGTTCTTCCATCGGCGCCCCAGCCGACTCCAGCTGTGGCATCTGGCTCTTCGGCTCCAGGACCATGGATGAAGCTCCGATCCGGAAGATCATTGATAATATTGCGAATCCATCGAGGGGAATGGGTCTGTTCAAAGCCTAGCATTTGCTGACGAGCTCGTTGCTCTCTGTGTCCCCGTTCGGCAATCGAGCGGTTGTGCATCTCATTAGCAATCTGTCGTTGGCGTCGCAATCGCTCGGCGGCAACATTGGCTCTAATCTCATAGTTGGAGAGTCGCGAAGGATCAGGTCTTCTTTCTGAGCCGGGCTGTCCGGATTGCGGTCGGTCTACACGTCGAGGAATAGAGCTCGAGCGTGGGGGTCGCGAACGTCGAGGATCGAGGCTGGCGGGAGTGATCGGCTCTGGGGGCTGGGGAGGAGCCATACGGGCTTCCATTTCTTGTACTTGGAGGATGTAATCGGGGTCAGTGTTGAACCGGCTGATCAAATCCGATGTAAGCTCCGAACGCGAGCTCGAGGTCCAGCTGGAAGTGGCGCTAGACTGGCGTTCATGGTTTGAAGAATCCGATTCAGGCGGCCGACTACTTTGTGACAGCACCACTGAACTCCGGCGCCCGCTGCGGGGCGAAAGGTGGGTAAGACTGGCTCGGCCTGTATGACTGTCGAGAGTGGTATCAGGGGACTCGGATAGGGTTGTTGGAGACATGTATCTATATCCATAGCCGAGCTCCTCCGTGTTGCTGTTATGTCGGCTATGAGCTGCATGGTGCGAATGGCTTGCTCTCGCCGGCGGTTCTGGGCGCTCGGTCAGACCCATTTCCTCTCTTGCGTTCCAGCGAGCAGTGTTGAGGAATTGCATGATCAATCGCTCACGCGCTGTCAAGTCATGGAGCAGGCTCTCGCGCGACGGAAGACGTCCCATGCCTTGCCCTTCTCGAATGTGCGCAAGATCCTCGGCGTCTAATCCCAGTCGCGATGTGATCTCCAACTCATCGTCTGAGAGGCCATCGTCAAAGCTGGTTGCCAGAGGCACGGTACGCACCTCTTGCAGATGGGGGTCATCGGCATTCAAGTACAGAATTTGCCTCCGCAGGAACGACTGGCGAACATCTGCAACTCCGGCTCTGCCATGGCCTTCCAACCAGACCAAAAGATCCCAAGGCTCGGGAGAGAAAGTCATGCATCGCACTGCACCGCCCTCGGTACAGGGTCTGGACGCCGTGAATTGGCTGATCACGGGTTCCTCGTTGTCCAACTCACGAACGCGGTCCATGTCTAGTACAGTAACGATCCCAGACTGAGATCCGATCGCGCATAGATGACTGGATGGAGAAAATGTAATTGTAAAGCAGCAGGCATCGTCCGACCGCGACCCGATATCGATTTCAATGCAGCGCAACAGCTCCCACTCCCAACCCCCGACCTTTCCACCTGATTCGACGGTCACCACAGATTCCCAGTCACGAGTTACATCGTAGAAATAAGCACGATTCTCGTCGCCGACAGCCGCGAGGATTGTATGATCCGGCGAAATGATGGCATAGTTCATGCAAGTTGGATGATGGAGGATCTTCAACACCTTCGCACGGGTCAAGGAGTAGACGGTAACGGTGCGGTCGTTGTTGCTATCCAAATGATTAATTTTAGGCACAGGTTAGGTACCAGAACCGAGGATAAGTACCTGAGGACCATGACATCTTCATCTGAGATACCCTCACGATCTCCCGGGAAATGATGGATCGTCACCGAGTTGACGATACTGCCTCCGAATTTGTGCAGCTCGAACTCCGGCATCATCCGCCGAGGTGAACGGCGCGATGATGCGATCCCCCTAGTCGTGGTGTCTGGAGATAGCAGTCCGGACGGCGGCTCCAGGTCGAGCGGAAGCGCACTGTCCACATCCGATGCCTGGTGGGAGGACGGCTCGCCATGCAATTGTAGCCCTCTCTCATCGGTTCGGATAAAGGCGCATTCACCATTCTCGGGGCCCCCCACAGCGATCCACCCATATCCAGCCGCCAAGCATCGCGGCTCGAACGGAATGACAGCTATGCTTTCCCTCTTGTGTGCGGCGATATGGATCGCATAGACGACTCTTTCGACTACAACATAGATGCGATCTGGATCGGCGGTACTGATATAGTGGCGTAGTTGCGTGTGGCTAACGATCGATCGCGTCAGTAGGTGGCAAGCACATGGAAAGCGGGGAAATACGAACAAGTTAGGAATGCGGAAAGGGAAGAATCGTCGCTTATTGGGGAGAATGAGAGACTCGGTCGGGCGATGTCTAAGATAGGAACTCAAATCAGTCATGAGAATCAAATGAGCCAGCGATGGCACGCAGCTTTGAAACATACGGGGAAGAGGAGACGGAGGTGGGGAGAGCAAAGATAACGACTTACACGGTCGAGTCCGAGGTCATGTTGACAAGCTAGGCGAGCGCTGACATTGTCTGCACAAGCAAAAGCAAGCAGGGGGTATCCAGGACCCCGTAGCGGTTGAGCAGACCAAAGAGTAGAGATGTGAAGAGCCTAACGAAGAGTTTCAGTAAAGAGTGTATGCGCTTGCAAACGGATGACGTAAGACTTTTGGAGCTAAAAGCTGGGGGAGCAGTGATTTTTTCCAACGAATGCGGTGCCGGCGGGTTTCAGAGTCCGAAAACGAACACGGTTCCAGCAGATCCAGACATGATTAGTACGGAGCTTGTGCGATCCTCAATGTATAAGAGAAATGCCGACTCTAGATTACCGAGGAATGAGGACGGCCGAGTCGGCCAAAAGAACCACACCCATCAGCGCTGAAACACCGACTATATATACTAGGGTCATCGTGCAATGCAAGTTAAAATTGGACTTGGACAGTCTGCAACCTACGAAGATATCATCCTTCCTCAAGGAGCATTGTAGGATGGACTAGCGTGACCGTAATGACACCAGTCTAAGAGCATTTTACGTGGCAATCATGAATAACCCGACCGACCTTCCGTCTTCTTTGCAATTGACTATCATTAACCGAAACAAAGTTCAGGTCACACGACACCCAGTACCGGGGACCATGGACCCCAGAATGTCCACTAGGGCGGAAGTTGATATTGTCTATGCCATCACACTGGGAATACTGGGGCGGAGGATCTCGAAGCCAGCCGGTCAAAGCAGCCGGGCAAGGATACTAGGCATTCTGGGGGGCATTCGGGGAGATGTGCCGGTTGGCCGAGGCAAACCGAAAAGAATGGGAGAGCTCCGGGAGATGGTCCGGAGGTGGCAGGCGTAGAGGATTTAAGAGTTGAGAGAACTCTAGGGTTGATATAGAGCAGCTAATAGTTCACAATATACATATTTAAGTTTTACTAGCTCGAGATTCACCCTATATGATTCCAAAGGTATACTAATCGACGCATCATCCACGACGGTTTATACTTCGTCGTCATCCGGCAACCAAGTCCACCCGGGCGGTGAAGCCCCAGAACCATCCCTGCCCGCTGATTGGCCGTGTCTCGTGATTCGAGCAACTTCGACGAACGGGCCGACGCTCTCCGTGCAATTTCTACCCTTCCGTCCTTCCCTTCCTCCTTCTTCTCATCCATTCTCCATCCTCCCTCTCTCCCCCCTTAATCTCTCTATCCACTCAGCGATTGATTCGTCGGAGTGTTTTCATCCTTTCTCTGTTTCTGTATTATTTAATTTATCACAATGCTGTCTTCCCGCATCTCTCGCGCGGTAAGTCTCCCTTCTTTTTTTTTTCCCCGTCGGGAAAGAGTCATAGCCCAGTCACGCGCGTCGCAACATCATCAACTGACAAGAATCGCTTCAGCTCCCTCGCGCTGCTTTCGCTCGCACCCCTGCCTCCAGACTCCCCGCCGTCCGCCGATGGAACTCCACGGAAGCCGAGGGCGGAAAGGTGAAGGGCCAGGTCATCGGTATTGATCTGGGTAAGTAGCTTCCAAGTCGCGCATTGCATTATTGGGACATTATTTTAACGCTCATTCATCCAGGTACCACCAACTCTGCCGTCGCCATCATGGAGGGCAAGACTCCTAAGATTATTGAGAACGTTGAGGGTAGGTGAAAAATTTTTCATCGTCGCCGGCGACCGGGCCCGAACCTTCCAAACAAAACATGTTGGGATCGGCCGATCCGCTACGCTGCACGATCATGACTACGTGGACGAAATTTGATGGCTAACTCGATCTTCAATAGGTGCCCGCACAACCCCCTCCGTTGTCGGTTTCGCCCAGGATGGCGAGCGTCTCGTCGGTATTGCCGCCAAGCGTCAGGCCGTTGTCAACCCCGAGAACACTCTTTTCGCAACCAAGCGTCTCATTGGACGCAAGTTCACCGACGCTGAAGTCCAGCGTGACATCAAGGAGGTCCCCTACAAGATTGTTCAGCACACCAACGGTGACGCCTGGGTCGAGGCCCGTGGCCAGAAGTACTCTCCTTCTCAGATTGGTGGTTTCGTCCTCAACAAGATGAAGGAGACCGCCGAGGCCTACCTCAGCAAGCCCATTAAGAACGCCGTCGTTACCGTTCCCGCTTACTTCAACGACTCTCAGCGTCAGGCCACCAAGGATGCCGGTCAGATTGCCGGTCTGAACGTTCTCCGTGTTGTCAACGAGCCCACTGCTGCCGCTCTTGCCTACGGCCTCGAGAAGGAGGCTGACCGCGTTGTCGCTGTCTACGATCTTGGTGGTGGTACTTTCGATATCTCCGTTCTGGAGATCCAGAAGGGTGTCTTCGAGGTCAAGTCCACCAACGGTGATACCCACCTGGGTGGTGAGGACTTCGATATTACCCTGGTCCGCAACATTGTCGAGCAGTTCAAGAAGGACAACGGTGTTGATCTGTCCGGCGACCGCATGGCCATCCAGCGTATCCGTGAGGCTGCCGAGAAGGCCAAGATTGAGCTGTCTTCCTCCCTCCAGACCGAGATCTCTCTGTGAGTTTCCCTTTCTCAAGTCTTCCCAAATACATCCCCCTTTCCAAAGACCTGTCCCTTGCTAACATTTTGGGTTAAAACAGACCTTTCATCACCGCCGGTCCCCAGGGAGCTCTCCACGTTCAGTCTAAGATGACTCGTGCTCAGCTCGAGGCTCTCGTCGATCCTTTGATCCAGCGCACTACCGAGCCCGTCCGCAAGGCCCTCAAGGATGCCAACCTGAAGGCCAGCGACATCCAGGATATCATCCTGGTTGGTGGCATGACCCGTATGCCCAAGGTCACCGAGTCCGTCAAGTCCATGTTCGGTCGTGAGCCCTCCAAGTCGGTCAACCCCGATGAGGCTGTTGCCATTGGTGCCGCTGTTCAGGGTGCCGTCCTGGCCGGTGAGGTTACCGACGTTCTCCTGCTCGATGTGACTCCCCTGTCCCTCGGTATCGAGACTCTCGGCGGTGTCTTCACTCGTCTGATCAACCGTAACACCACCATTCCCACCAAGAAGTCCCAGACCTTCTCCACCGCTGCCGACATGCAGACCGCTGTCGAGATCAAGGTCTACCAGGGTGAGCGTGAGCTCGTCAAGGACAACAAGATGCTGGGTAACTTCCAGCTGGTTGGCATTCCTCCTGCCCACCGTGGTGTCCCCCAGATTGAGGTCACCTTCGACATTGACGCTGACTCCATTGTCCACGTCCACGCCAAGGACAAGTCCACCAACAAGGACCAGTCCATTACCATTGCTTCCGGCTCCGGTCTCTCTGATGCCGAGATCCAGAACATGGTTGACGAGGCTGAGAAGTACGGTGAGGCCGACAAGGAGCGCAAGGCTGCCATTGAGGCTGCCAACCGTGCCGACAGCGTCCTGAACGATACCGAGAAGGCCCTCAAGGACTTCGAGGACCGTCTTGACAAGGCTGAGGCCGAGACCATCCGTGAGAAGATTGCCACTCTCCGCGAGTTCGTCGCCAAGAACCAGTCTGGCGAGGGTACCGCTACTGCTGAGGAGCTCAAGGCTAAGGTCGACGAGCTCCAGACTGCTTCCCTGACCCTGTTCGACAAGATGCACAAGGCTCAGAACGAGCAGCAGCAGCAGGGTGGTGAGCAGCAGGGCGAGAACAAGCAGTAAATTGCTTCCCTTCTGCCGTTTGTAACCCTACTCCTCCCTCCTCGGTCACCTCGTGTGGCTAATGTATTTTTCTATTTCCTTTTTCCTTTTTCCTTTTGTTAAAAAGACATTCTGATTTGTCTTTGCATCTTTTTTTTCGCATCATTTGTATACATATCTCCAAAGGCTTTTTTTATCCCCCTTCTTGTTCTGGTGTATCGGTGTTTTGACTACCAACGTGTATGATCTATTTCCCTTTTTTCCTTTTTCCTTCTTCTGTTGCCCATGTACCCTCTGGGATTGGACCGTCTAGGTCTTCACCAGAGGGTATCCCGGGATTGTCTACAATTGTATCTAATGACATTGACGGCAAGGGGGGCCACCAAAAAGGATGCGGACTTTGGCTTTTCAGGTGCATGTGACAATAGAAATCAGACATTCTCCTCTCGTTTTTCCCCTATGACTTGATTTTCCTCTCTTCTCCATCGTAAGACCGTTGATTAGGCAACCTGCCTGCATCTCTAGAGCCACGGGGCAATTAGAATCTGACATGGTACTTTTCCTAACACTACATTTTACAGCGCTTTCCTGTGCGTGGCTCACGAAGTGGCCACGACGTTGCTGCGTCCATCCAATATCCCGATGGTCGACGAATGAGACTGTCGCGCGGCCGTGTGCTCTTCTGACCCGAATGCATCCTGCAAGCCCACTCTTTCTCCTCTTCCCATACAATCAATTGTATAATCAAGGAAGTATGTACGTGCGACGGCTACTTTATGGCTGAGCAGCTGGAGACCAAAAGTACTTTCCACTTTACAGACAATAATCTGCTATAACATGTGCTTGGCCCTTCCGTTGGGACCCAAAATCCAGTCAATCACTATTGATGGGGAAACAGAGTTCTCAGTGAGACACGATAGGTCGTAAAACATGTCAGATCGCTCACACACGGGGCTGAGCGTTGAAAGCTTCGAGTCCCATCGTGTCGTGCTTAGCTCGAAACGCGTTCCAGAGTATGGTCGTATGAGAGTCTGGTACGCAGTAGCAGTCGAGACCCAATAAATTCCAACAGCCAACCTACTCGAGAGAAGCAGGCCTGGAACAAGGTTGTGTCTGCGCATGGCCAAGCTAGTCTAGCTAGTCCCAGATGGACCAATTGCCTCCATAGTCTCGATTCCTTGCATGAGAGCGGCTGCGGCCAGGCGAGATTTCCAATCAATGCCAAGCGAGACGATAGATTATTGTCTTAATATTAGTACGGAGTACTATCCATATATTTAGGATTGTATTAGTTATTACAGTTGGTAGTATTCTTTCGGTCTAAAGGTCCCCGGGCGATGGGGCAACAAAAAACAAGATGCTGAAGAGGCCGGTGCTCCATTTAGTTGCTGCCGCTTGGATCATTTACCTTGTTTTTGGAGTGGGCATAGTCTAGGTAAATCACTATGACATTATCCTTCGAAGTTTATCTTCCTATATTGAATAATAAAGTCATTACACTGGTCCAAAGAGCTTCTCCGCCCGTAAGAATTCAGAGTTCATCGGAACAAGAGAGGAGAGAAAAAAAAGCCAGTTGAAAAGGTACAATGCAGGAAGCAAAACGGTCCTTTACTATCATTCAACAGGGGTGCGACACGAGAGCATCCACATAGAACCATGATCCCCGGGCCAATCTGGATTCAAGCCGCCCGGTGACAGAGCGAAGCAGTAGTGCAGGCTTCCCTGCAGCAGTGCGCGCGAAGAGCAAATCATCATTGTACACACCAGTTGGGCTTCCAAAGTGGGTCTTTTTTTCCAATGATGATGTTTGTGAATTACGAGGCCAAAGATCCTGGCAGGGGGGTTGGTTGGTGCCTTGGTGGGTAAAGAGGGCGGGGCCGTCTATACTCCATGTGAACATAGTTCGATGGATCATGTTAATTTTTTTTTTATGCAGCGAGAGTCAGAGAGGGGAGGGGAAGCTTTACAGGACCTCTGTTTGACCTGCCCATCCTACCGACGTACACAAAGTCACTGTACAGAAATCAGCAGAACACTTAATCCTATCATGGACAAGGTAGAAAATTTTCAAACGCCGGCATCATTTGCGCTGCGGTCATTGGTTGATGAGCTTTTGTTCTTGTGAGACCGTCGGCCCTTAGCGCGGCCCCTAGTGTCTGTGTATGATTTCCTACCGTCTCCACTTAGGCTCGATTCATTATCTCACTGTCTTTCTTTTTAGCAGGTTTGTTGACTACTCTAACACGAACTCAGCCCTGGCGTCTGCTCCAGACTTGGGTTATTAGACCATAGGATGTTGCTATAGAAAGAGGTCATCTGACCTACAGAGCTGATTAATGAGCTACCACATTCGTAAAGAAACCATAACTGACTTTTTCCCCGTAAAATTTCCTTGACGGAGTCTGTTGGACTTCTCCGAGTACAAGGTACTGTACTGGATTTCATAGTAAAACGCCCTCTTCCATAAACCCCCCAACAATACAAATGGATCCCCGTACGGAGAACATATCGTACTGTAGTCAGAAATTGCCTTTGGCGGAGCTACGTTGCCGACCAAGAGGGGCCACCTGGCGCTCTTGGAAGCAAAGCAATTCCCTAGCTTCGTGTAGATGTCTAAACAGGATTAGCATTTCAGCAATTTTCATGGATGTGGTCATTGTTTGTGTGCCAGTGTGGGTGGTCTTTTAATTTATTTGGCTGGAAACTGTGGTTCTTACCGCAGTAGTCCACTGATTCCATGCCTAAAAGGGTTGAAGCGTGGAGATGGAGAACAAATCAATGTCAACGATAATAATAACCACTGTAGCTCTTGTATGTACTAGTAGTTATGGATAGTATTGAGTACCGACAATAGCGTCGAGATTGTAGGGCCCAGCGATGTCACATCAAAGTTCCTTGTACATAGCTGTGTAACAACCAAACTCCTAGATGGAGTCTAGAGCCAGTAGCTTAGAATCTAGGCAAGTTTTGCTTTGAATATTGTTTGCTAGATCCATTTCTAGATTATTTATTGCCAGCCCTATCTCAACCTTTTACCCCTGAGCAAGAGAGCTCCTTTTTTTTTCTGCAGGAGCATGGGAAATTGGAACGACCCATCCTATTTTTGTTGGAAACTCCATTGAAACCCACAGTTTCCAGCAGCTTCGACCAGGGAAAACCCGCCTCACCAGTCGGTCGGTTTCTTCCCCTGTGTTACATAATGATCTCCCGCAATGACTGCAACTAGGGCTTGGCAGCCATGACGGTAGATCTGCGGCTTGCCATTGGGCAGATGAGACCGGAATTATTCAGTAGCCACTCACAGTGAGGAAATTGGGGACGGGAAGCGCACTAGTGACTGAGAGCGCCTGCCACAATTTGGAGTAAAAATCCATTTGGATTCGAGACACTCTCTGACTGATTTGCCCTGCTTTGATCCCCTATTTGACCTAGCCATATTAATTGACTCCATGTAGTGGGTGATATCCCCCACTTCAGAAGGTAATTTTTTATTTACCTTTCAAGCGCACTAGCTAGCTAGACGCTTGGGACTAACTCGTTCAGAGAAAAGTGATGGATCAACGAATGTTCGTCATACTTGCTCCTCTTTTCTCCGGGCGCACTCCGGCAATTTCTTCCTGTTCTTGAAGATGGTCAAAGCTGCGGGCTCCAACTCCCGAGCACCGACCTAGAATTCCAGCGCAAAATAAGCTCGGCAGAGTAATTGTGATTCTTTTAAGCTTGAGCGGTATAGAGGTACATACTATAATAGTATGCTATAGGAGGTAAAGTATAGCCCTCGATGATGCTCCTTTCATAGTAAGCATTTTCACAAGGCAAAATTACTGCATCGTATTATAAACATAGCTTTAATAAAATTCCAACAGTCCTCCGTACATGATTTACATTGACAAAGAATTCACAAGGGGTGTTTGAGACTGGTCACCTCGGCCACTCCTTCCAACAGGAAGCGCCGCTGCTCCCCCTTATGCGCCGTACCCTTTGAAAACAAAAACGAGGCTTGTGATGCTCCCGTTGCTAGTACATCTGGGTAAGGCGTTCCAGAGTTTTCCTCTGTGGCTCAAGAGTGTTTGTTCGTACAGATGCGCTCATCCACAAGCCCAGTGGGGTCTATAGTGGGTAAGTTATTATTAAACAGGATGTGGTCAACTGACTGGAGGCTTTCTCGGGATGGGCTTAGGTTTCGCTACGCACAGTCACAATTTTTCCCCCATTGGTATTAGATAAAGAGCGTACATTCGTTTTACCTCTAGACGTCTTAGTAACTCATCTCGAAGGAACCCAGTCTGTCTCCTCTGGGAGATCGAGGGCGGGACTCTGGGACTTTTGGAACTCGACTCATGTGACAATTTTACTTTCAGTCTAAGAATAAAAGGGGACTAGTGCCAGGGATTCGCGCAATCCCAATCTCCAGGAAATGAGGCATTGTGATTGTTGTGATTTGATTACATCGGGCTACTAGCGCCGAGCCAATCCATGGAATCGTTGTCTCCCTTTTGATCCGACGGGCTTGCTGTTTGATTTTTTTTTTTTTTCGTTTTTTCCTATTTTCTTACCATGGAGACGCCGTACTTTGTCACCGCGTGTGCTACTTTAAGCTATTGTGTATAGCCTGTACTCCGTACTTTGAACAGACCTTCTGCTTTCCCGCTCAGTCTCTGACCGCATCCGCCTAAACTGGTTTTGCTTCATTCTAATTACAGTTAAGGGGGGTCGAAATGTATGATGATACGGCCAATTCAATCCTCCCCCGGAAAGTCTGAACTAACCATGACTGGCCCATGATCTAATCATCTCAATTAGTCTTGGTCTAATAATAATGGAGATCGCGATACAGTACACATTTCAGCTCCTACCAATGTGGTGCGAATCTCGCCAATCTTCTCCATCGTTCTCTTTCGTCCTCCCCCCCCCTAAACTCTTTGTACATTAATGCCCCCTCCCCCTGCCGAGCTCGTACCCCATTTTAAAGGATTTCACTGGTCGACTAACTTAATTTGGGCGCTGAATGGGCCCTGAGCCTGTTGGGCCAACTCCTAGGGCCCAGAGCCTACGGGGGGGCCGATCTCCTTACTCGGCCGTTACCAGCGGGAAATTTCACGATAACGGGGATGCAGCCCAAGGGTCGCGCTAGTTGTTTTTGTCATTTCTTATTTTTATTTTGCTATTATTATCGTGATTTGAATGGATGGCTTAGGATGGGGACGTCTGGATGTCAATCCTTTCCTAACCGTCGACCCATAGATCGAAAATGGGGCTTTTCTCTGTCGATTCTTGTCTCATTGCCCACACCAAGTCCTGTTTTTTTTAACTTCTTTTTTTTTTCTTTTCTGTACATCTCCATCTCCCTCTTCCCCTGTTCCTTGCACGTTTTGGTCACTATCATTGCCGTCTGGCCTCTCCAGTACCTTTCTATCTCATAGCCCTCCGTCATTGTAGCTAAGGGCTTGAGACAAGCAACGAGAGAAAAGGGAAAAAAAAGGAACGCTCTCAAAAGTCCAAGGGAGGCACGGATACATCTAAGAATCAACGAGAGACATCGTCATGACTGCTGCACCTCCGGTGCCTCACGCCATCCCCGAGGGCCTCAACGGGGCTCCTGGTCATCTCGCACACACTCTTCCTCGCTACCAGGCCATCGCCATGAATCCCAATCCGCCTTCTCACCCACCAATGCCTCCACCTGAGCAAATGGTTCAAAATCATCACTATCGTCACTATCCGCCACCACCTTTGCACGATCCTCATGCAGGACCGCCTCCCCCACCACCACCGGCGGCCTTGTCTTCTCTAGATCAGATCGAAGCTCGCTTGCGTCAATTGGAACATGAAGAAATGAACCGAATGGCAGCTCGGCATCATCTGCTTGCAGTTCGCAAGCGTGAAGACGAGGAGTTCCGTAGAATGACCGAGAGCGCCGAGGCCGAGGAGGAGGTACGTAAAAAATATACTCAGATATACTGGAGAGCGTGTGTGCGCGGGCGGGACAACATACTAATAGCAATCTTGCAGGATCTCCGAAGACAACGCAAAAGGATTAAGAGAGAGTCGATGGGCCTCGGGCCCAATCAAACAATGGACTCGCCGCCGATGCGGCCAACACCACCACGCCGGTTGTCCGAGACCAGCGCGGCTACGACTTTGGCCTTTTTCAAGCAACAGAGCCCTCCAGAACCTCGCCAGACACCGCTACCACCAGTTTCACGCACACCACAGCCACCTCCTATGCCTCCACCTGCCCATATGCATTCTCAACCTCACCACGCTCCTCCACCTCCACCTCCTCCATCTCAGCACCCTCAACACCCTCATCCTCATCAACATCAACATCAGCACCCAATTAATCCCCACGATGCCATCAATGGCGCAGGATCTATCCGGCGCAAGCAAAAGTATACAATCAAGAACGTCGAGGCATGGGGTGAGCGTCACGGCCGCCCAGCCGCCCACGATCCTTCCGGCCGCGCCCTGTGGAAGCGGCCCTCGGATGGAAGCCTGGTTTATTTAACTTGCCCGATCCAGGGCTGCGGGAAATCCGACTTTGTCACACTGCACGGCTTCATGTGCCACTTGACCAAGAAGCATAAAGATCGCACGTTGGGCAGCCAATCGCGTGCGCTCGAGATGTGTGGTATTGTCTACGATCCGAATGCGCCGTTGCCGCCAGTTCAGGCGTCAAATCGTGGATCGATGGAAGATAGTCCGATGGATGGGGGTCCGGATGATGAAAGCCATGATCCTGAACTCGACTCGGAGCCCGAGGACAGCGAAGAACCTCGTGATGAGATCTATCGAGTCAAGACCGAAGCGACTGAACGGTCTCTTCGTGATACGGTTGACCCTGCCGCCTCGCAAGATGCGTCGCCTATACCGCCTAAACTGACCATGAACGGCTCAATTAAGCAATCGATCTCTTCTATTATTGACCGCACACCTGACTCTGAACCTCGGGAAGCGTTGGCATCATTGACGCCCTCTGAATCCGTCTCCCAGGGCCCGGTGGCCGTCTCCTTGGAACAGTCTGTTCCTGCGAAGAGGAAATACGAGTATTCACCCGAGAAGGAGAACACAGAGCCGAAGGAAGGCTCTGCAACCGAGTAAATCTTGTTTAACAATGTTAATACGCAAAAGCATCAGCAGTACAGTCAAGCCTGTCGGTATTACTTCGCATTCTGTTTTGCCTGTCTGTGTGCGGCTTTATAAATTAATACGGCCCCTTCAAAAGCAGCCCGTTGCATCCAACCATGTTCATCATTCTCAATCATCTCCAGCATGCCATTTGTGTTACTCGTACCAGTCCATCATTGCATTGATCGTGATGTCGTTCCTTCTTCTTTTCAATACCCTTGTCTTCCTTCTTTGTGTTGATTATCAGAATCCTATCTTTCGTGTCTCCGTGGCCCAACGGAACCTGTGTTTTATCTTTCAAGCATTTTCTGGCCTGTTTCTCCTTTCTGGTTGTTGATTATTCTTCGACGCTACTTGTCTGCTGCACATAGCATTCGCACCTGTTTTTTGGGGGTGTTGGATCGGTGGATCTCACGCTCTCATTTGTCTATACTTAATTGCATGCTGAGCATATTTGTGAATGATGTACAAGGTTGTTGGATTGGAATACATTGTGAAGCGCTTCTCTATGGCCATATGCTGACTGTAAAATCACATCTGAATCTTCGTACGGAAACGGCCATCCCGTCGACCAATCCGTTTTGCAGTGCTTATGACTTGGTATTCATGATGTTGATAGAGCTATGTTTCCAAATCGGCCTGTCTCATATTCAAGTCCAATGGTTGGGCCGGCTCTGGGGGCTGTGCTCTCTGTGTGGAGATCTCATCCGGGATCACGATCATAGATGAAATAGCCCGAACGCGTCGGAATTTGATAGTGGACGAGATATTGATGTCAATTGACATGTCATAGGAGTTTATCGAATGGTGGAGGCTTCCTAAAAGCACATCAGCTGATCTTAAGCCAGTTGGCGCGTACATTCAAGACTAAAGGGACACGAAAGGGTGGATTCTAGACATAGGCATACCGCAAAATCGTCAGAGACAATAGCTCACCATCATGGTCTTGGTACGGTTCCAATGCCTAGTATTTATATCGACTATCTTCCGGTGGACTGCTCAATCTCCGCATGATGTTTGTATCTTCGATATCTGAGAATATATCAAGTCAAGGTATCCCGAGGGTGCTTGTCGTTGGAGTCGCGAGATAATAAGTGCTTCGAAGACAGGTTTGTCGGTTTGGCTCTATTTCCATGGGCTGTGCTAAGGTCTCCTTTCACTAAGATTGCAACGTGATTCCATAGTCCAGGGCTTTTTTATATATGTCGTAATATCGTGTGCATCTCAACTCTTAACATAGTATATTGATGCTAAACATTGAAATATCGAAGAAGGGCAACCAGAGAAAGAAATATTTTCAAAATTTCTATAGTTGGATGTAGCCGCCCCACACTACGTCAATCTCCAACACATAGGCAAAACTGCCCAACTGTACCGCCTTGTGGAAGCTCTGGCAGCGGGGAGCTTTTGGCTTTGGTGCTTCACGACCATGTCCTGTCTTTCCTCTGTCAGCTTTCCCCTCTGCCGATAACGTGTCGTTGGGCCTTCTTTTAAGTCGATTTCCACGGGATTCAACGCGAAACTGGGGCACGACTTCCCACGTTGTCACCACCAAAACCACACACTAAGGTGGGGTGGGCCGTCACTACCGAGCTGAACATCAAGAAACCCGAACGGGGATCATTCGCGACCCATTGTAGTCTATCCTCATCGACAATGGCGGACTCGCTGACTTCTGCTATGGAGCAGCTGCGACTCACAGCTCAGGATGTGAATTCAGACTTATTCCAATCTCGACTGGAGGCTCCGCTAGCCGAGGCGGACAATGATACACAAGCCCAAACGAGACCTCGCAAGCAAGCGACCAAGAGTGGAGAGGAGCTACTAGCAGAGCTGGAAGCTGAGTTCTTGACACCATCTCCTAAATTCAGCTCCAATTGGCTCAACCAGTTACAAAAGTATGCTTCCCCATGTTCGCCGCTACCATTGAACTTCGCTAATAACAGCTCCAGGCGATGGGTAGTACCTACAGACACCACGGACCTCTTCGAGATCGCCCCCACACAGACGCGAACCGTTACTCGGTTTACACGAGAAGGGCTGGAAGGACGGGTGACGGGATACCATGAGGTGACTATTCCAGCGACGAGTGATACGGCCAAAAACTCGACCTCTCTACTCCGCCGTCCTGCTGGTCGTGCAGAATTTGTCAGAGGTGCCGCCGGATTCTTTCCTTTCGCACCTGGTGGCTTGGATGCAGTCGAGGCTTTGGCTGAAATGGAGGCCGATGCACAGACTGCTGAGCAATCACGCAGTGGTGGAAAGAGGGCTGGACTCGATCGGATCATCAACTTTGGATCCGAGGGCGGTCTCTTGACAACACCACCTGGCTTTGAACGTGGCCTCACGTTTGCAGAGGCAAAATCCAAAGAGGCTGCAGAGGGCGATGAGGAAGTGGAGCATGCCCTTCTTCAGGAGGAGAGCGATCTTCAAGTTGATAAGCCTGAAACCACACCCGAGGCTGATAGAGCCGCTGAGGCTGGTGCTGAGGATGAAGATAGTGACATGGAAGAAGAGGACATTGATGCTCTGTTGCCTGTCGAATTCCCTGCGCTCGAACCGCGCAACCAGCTCCTCGCGGGTATTCAAAAGCAGAAGGGTAGGGAATGGGCCCATGTCGTCGATGTGAACAAGGAGATCACCAACTTCAGTGATCTGGTACCGGATATGGCCAGAGAATGGCCATTTGAGCTGGATACCTTCCAAAAAGAAGCCGTGTATCATCTGGAGAACGGCGACTCCGTCTTTGTGGCTGCACACACATCCGCCGGCAAGACAGTCGTGGCTGAATACGCCATCGCACTGGCAAATAAGCATATGACAAAAGCCATCTACACGTCCCCTATCAAAGCCCTGAGCAACCAGAAATATCGCGACTTCCGGACAACCTTTGATGATGTCGGTATCCTCACTGGTGATGTTCAGATCAACCCCGAGGCCAGCTGTGTGATCATGACTACCGAAATTCTTCGAAGTATGCTTTATCGTGGTGCCGATCTCATCCGTGATGTCGAGTTTGTCATCTTCGACGAGGTGCACTATGTCAATGACCTCGAGAGAGGAGTAGTCTGGGAGGAAGTCATTATCATGCTTCCGGAGCACGTCACCCTCATCCTTCTGTCCGCCACTGTTCCCAACACCTACGAGTTCGCCTCTTGGGTTGGCCGCACAAAGAAGAAGGATATCTACGTGATTTCGACACCCAAGCGACCTGTACCCCTGGAACACTACCTATGGGCTGGCAAGGAGAAATTCAAAATTGTCGACTCCAACAAGCGATTCATCGAAGGCGGTTGGAAGAAGGCAAATGATGTCTTGTCGGGCAAAGACGCCAAAGCCAAAAAGGAAGCCGAGGCTCAAGCCCAGGCCCAATCGCAACGCGGTGGAGCTCAAGGACGAGGACGTGGGCGTGGACAGGATACAGGCAGAGGAGGTCCTCGAGGTAGTGGCCAACGTGGAGGTGGAGGTAGAGGGCAAGCAGGTGGGCGAGGACAACCTTCTCACCGTGGCACTGGCAATATTGCTCGTACTGGCCGTGGAGGTGGCCGTCAATCTGCTGCCCAAGATAAGAATACTTGGGTCCATCTTGTGTCACATCTGCGCAAGGAAGACCTGCTTCCAGCCTGCGTTTTCGTCTTCTCCAAGAAGCGATGCGAGGAAAATGCAGACTCTCTCACCAACCAAGACTTCTGCAATGCAACCGAGAAGAGCTTGATCCATATGATGATCGAGAAGTCACTCACGCGCCTGAAGCCGGAAGACCGAACTCTGCCTCAAATCCTTCGGCTGCGCGAATTGCTCAGCAGAGGTGTTGCGGTGCACCACGGAGGTCTTCTCCCAATTATGAAGGAGATTGTCGAAATTCTCTTCGCAAAGTCCCTGGTCAAGGTTCTCTTCGCCACCGAGACGTTTGCTATGGGTCTGAATTTGCCAACCCGGACAGTAGTCTTCTCCGGATTCCGCAAGCATGACGGCAAAAGCTTCCGGGATCTGCTACCTGGAGAGTACACGCAGATGGCTGGTCGCGCAGGACGTAGAGGTCTCGACACTGTGGGCTATGTGCTCATCACGAATAGTGGCAAGGACGAGGCTCCACCGGCTGGTGCTTTGAAGAAGATGATTCTCGGAGATCCAACCAAGCTCCGATCCCAATTCCGACTCACTTACAACATGATTCTCAACCTTCTCCGAGTGGAAGCTCTCAAGATCGAAGAGATGATCAAACGAAGCTTCAGCGAGAATGCCACTCAAGCTCTGCTACCAGAACATGAAAAGCAAGTCCAGCTTTCCGAGGCCAGCCTGGAGAAGATTAAACGGCCGCCTTGCGAGATTTGTGACGTGGATCTGGCTGCCTGTCACGATGCTGCAATGGAGTATGAGAGACTCACTGCAGAATTACACAGCGGCCTGCCCACAACTCCCGCTGGTAAACGACTCTTTGAAGTGAAGAAGCTTGTTGTGTATCGAAAGGTACGTCTTTTTCTGACTTTGACGTTTGTATTCTCGCGAAGTATTAATCGTGTTTTTAGGATGGACTGCGCACCGCCGGAGTAATAACCAAGGAGGGTGTTACCACCGGAGCCCTTCCTTGCATCACTGTACTTGAAATTGGCACCGTCCACAATCGGCGTCATCCCAGTGACATTCTCCCATTCCTGCCCCAGTTCCGTCCATACTTGCAGGAATTGCCTTCCAACGGATCGTCTATGCATCTCAAGATTTGCAAGATCCCAGTGTCAGATGTCGAATGTATCACGACCACGAGGTGCAAGGCTGGTGGACCGATTTGGTATTTGAATATCAAAAAAGGTAAGTGTTTCACTCGAACCAGGTTGACAAATTGAGCTAATCGCATGAAAAAACCAGAAGCGGTAAAATTTGCGGATAAAGAGCTAACCAAGTTCACTTCATCCTGGCTTAGTGATCGATGGGATGAGATTGATTGGGTCCGCATCAAGGAGTTGCAGTCGCGGGATATCATAGATCAGCGGAGGGCTCAGGCGCAGTTCATCCAGTCATGTCATTGCTTGCAATGCCCCAAATTCTTGGACCACGTGAGTGAATTACCCGGTGTGGTTGCACCTCATGAGCATATGCTAACCCTTGACTTTTCCTCCTTCAGTTTGAAATGCAACATGACGAATGGCAAGTGAAGGAGAACATCTCGCAATTGAAGCAGTTGATGTCAGATCAGAACCTCCAACTGCTTCCAGACTATGAACAGCGTATTCAAGTCCTACGAGATCTCGGCTTCGTGGACGAGCAGTCCCGTGTGCAATTGAAGGGCAAGGTTGCTTGTGAAATCCATTCCGCCGATGAACTGGTCTTGACCGAGCTGGTCCTGGAGAACGTTCTGGCCGAATACGAGCCAGAGGAGATCGTTGCCCTTCTGTCGGCATTTGTGTTCCAGGAGAAGACCGATAGTAGCCCTACCCTCACACCTCGATTGCAGAAGGGCCAGGAAGCTATTATCCGTATTGCGGAGAAGGTCAACAATTACCAGGTTTTGCACCAAGTGATCCAGTCCAGTGAAGACTCCAATGACTTTGCTAGCGAGCCTCGGTTCGGTCTTGCTGAGGTGGTCTACGAGTGGGCCAAGGGCATGTCATTCAATCGTATTACCGATCTCACCGATGTGATGGAGGGTACCATTGTCCGAACGATCACTCGGCTGGACGAGACCTGTCGCGAGGTCAAGAACGCGGCCAAACTGGTTGGCGATCCATCGCTTTACACCAAGATGCAGCAAGCGCAGGAGCTGATCAAGCGCGACGTCATCTTTGCGGCGTCTCTTTACATGTAGAAGAGGGCGTGCGCCTGCTAAAGAAGGCATCGGGTTACGATTCACCGTATGGTGTTGACGATAGTCTCCAAGCGAGACCAATGTAACGAGTATGAAATCAAAAAAATAAGAAAACCATGTTCCAAGCCTACTCTCGTTAATATAGCAAAAGAAAAAGGTTTTGAAAGGTTGAACTCTAACTGGGTGGTCCGCTGGAGTATACAAAATCAGTGTGCGGCCGCTGATTAGCTGCGGGGCGACCGCCTGCGAAAATCCCAGAAGAATAAATCATTCCCCCCCCTCTACACTTTTTTCGACCTCCACCTCCTCCTAACGCCTTGGGCCTATTCGTCCTTTGCACTTCCGTGACATTTCCCCTCCTCCTTCTCATCCTCCTCGCCGGCGCTGGTCCGTTTCTCCCGGGGATCCTTCGCGTGGAGTTCTTTTTTTCTTTTCTTTTCCTATCTGTGATCTTTGGCGCCGGGGTGCCTAGGCGGTGCAAACATGGACGTTACGGCTCTCCGAGACCGTATCCAGTCGACTCTCGACCCTAATGCGAGTGCTCGTCAACAGGCAGAGTTGGACTTGAAATATGTATGTCTGCTGCGTGTTCCTGGCGGGGACCGTTACCGTGAGACTTACACCTCGGGGGTTTCCCCTCTCTAGGCCGAAACGCAGCCCGGATTTATCAACGCGCTGCTTGACATCCTGCAGACTGAGCAAAACAATGCCGTTCAGCTGTCCGGTGAGTATCTCAATGAGTCTATGTCTCGGTGCCACTGATGTCGATGTCTAATATACCCCGCTTCTTTTCTCTAGCCGGTGTCTACCTGAAGAACCGTATCAGTCGCGGATGGGCCCCCGTCGAAGATAACCCGCAACGCCCTGCCGTCCCAGAGGCTGAGAAGCCGAGCTTCCGTGAGAGACTGATTCCTGCTCTGGCCTCCACGCCGCCCAATGTTCGCGCTCAGCTGGTGCCACTCCTCCAGAAGATCCTTCAGAACGATTTCCCCGAGCAATGGCCTGGGTTCCTCGATCTCACCCTTCAGCTTCTTGGTACAAACGATGCGAACACAGTTTACGCAGGCTTGCAATGCCTGCTGGCCATCTGCCGCGTGTATCGGTTCAAGGCCGGCGAGAAGAGAGAGGAGTTTGATAAGATTGTGGAGCACTCTTTCCCCCAGTTGCTCAGCATTGGACAGAGGCTGGTCGATGAGGAGAGCCTGGAGGCAGCTGAGATGCTCCGGATTGTCGTGAAGGCTTACAAGCATGCTATCTACGTGGGTGACCCGCGCTTCTAAAACAAGCATCGCACAGAGGACACTAACCGTTTTGTTCTTGTTAATAGTTCGAGCTCTCCCCCGCCCTGCAGACTCACCAAGCTACTGTGGACTGGTGCACATTGTTCCTCCGGATCATCTCCAAGACTCCTCCCGCCAACGCCATGGCTGAGTCGAAGGAAGAGCGGGAGCTGAACCACTGGTGGAAGTGCAAGAAGTGGTCATATGCGAACTTGAACCGTCTTTTCATCAGGTAAGACGCATGCGCTTCCTTTTCTCTGGTCTCTGCCTTTTCCGCGAAAGGATGACACTGTTGACACGCGATTTCTCACCCCCACTAGATACGGCAACCCCACCACGATTACGAAATCCTCCACTCCCGATTATACCCCGTTTGCGAAGACCTTCATTACCAGCTTTGCCCCCGAAATTCTCAAGGGCTATCTGCAGGAGATCGACAAGTGGGTCTCCAAGTCGCAATGGCTCAGCAATTCCGCTCTTTCTTATACTTTGGTCTTTATGGAGGAGTGCGTCAAGCCCAAGGCAATGTGGGAGCACCTGAAGCCGCACATGGACAACTTGATCGCCCATTTCGTTTTCCCGATCCTGTGCCAGTCGGATGAGGATATCGAGCTGTTTGAGGAGGACCCTTCGGAATACCTCCACCGCAAGCTGAACTTCTACGAGGAGGTTTCCGCTCCCGACGTTGCCGCTACCAACTTCCTGGTCTCTTTGACCAAGAACCGCAAGAAGCAGACTTTCTCGATTCTCACTTTCGTCAACAGCGTTGTCAGCAAGTACGAATCTGCGGCCGATGACCAGAAGCAGCCCCGGGAGAAGGAGGGTGCTCTCCGAATGATTGGCTCCCTTGCATCGGTTATCCTGGGCAAGAAGAGTCCCATTGCTGACCAGGTGGAGTATTTCTTCGTCCGCCACGTTTTCCCCGAATTCCGCAGCCCCCACGGCTTCCTTCGTGCACGTGCTTGTGATACCCTGGAGAAGTTCGAGCAGCTGGACTTCAAGGACCCCAATAACTTGATGATCATTTACCGGAACATTCTGGAGTCTATGACCGATCCCGAACTCCCCGTTCGTGTTGAGGCCGCCCTTGCTCTGCAGCCCCTGATCCGTCATGACGTTATCCGCACCTCGATGCAGCAGAACATTCCTCAGATCATGCAGCAGCTTCTCAAGCTGGCCAACGAGGTCGATGTTGATGCTCTGGCCAATGTGATGGAGGACTTTGTTGAGGTCTTCTCTGCCGAGCTGACTCCATTCGCCGTTGCCCTGAGCGAGCAGCTGCGCGACACCTACATGCGCATTGTTGGTGAGCTTTTGGAGCGGAATGCCAATAAGGCCGGCGACGACGACGGATATGGAGATTTCCTGGACGACAAGAGCATCACCGCTTTGGGTGTCTTGCAGACCATCGGTACCCTCATCCTCACCCTGGAGAGCACCCCCGATGTCCTTCTTCACCTGGAGACCGTTTTGATGCCCGTCATCAGCATCACTCTGGAGAACAAGTTGTACGATCTTTATAACGAGGTGTTTGAGATTATTGACAGCTGCACCTTCGCGTCCAAGTCTATTTCGCCTACCATGTGGCAGGCATTCGAGCTGATCCACAAGACCTTCAAGGCTGGCGCTGAGCTGTACCTGGAGGACATGCTCCCAGCCCTGGACAACTACGTCTCCTACGGCTCCGACATGCTGGTTCAGAACCCAGCTTATCTGGCTGCCGTCGTTGGCATGGTTGAGGACATCTTCCGCGACGACAAGGTTGGTGGCGTTGACCGTATCTGCGGCTGCAAGCTGGCCGAGACTCTCATGCTCAACCTTCGCGGTCACATCGACCAGTACATCCCTCTCTTCATTGAGTTGGCCATGGTTGTTATCGACGCCGGCGAGGCTCGCACCAAGTCTTACCGTATTCACCTGATGGAGATGATTATTAACGCCATCTATTATAACCCCGCTCTCAGTTTGCAGGTCCTGGAAGCCAAGGGCTGGACCAACAAGTTCTTCAGCACCTGGTTCTCCAGCATTGACCAGTTCCGCCGTGTTCATGACAAGAAGCTGTCTATCGCTGCTATCAGCTCGCTCCTGACGATGAAGGCTGCTGACGTTCCCGTGAGCGTCCAGCAGGGCTGGCCGAGGTTGCTGCAGGGTGTTACAAGGTTGTTCCAGACCTTGCCTGCTGCCCTGAAACGTATGTCTTCCGTTTGATACACACTCCGCTCTAATTCTTTCGCTAACCAATTTTATAGTGCGTGAGGATGCCACTCGGGAATCCGACTTCACTCTCGACGATGAGGACGACGAGGATGATGAGGAGAACGACTGGGATGGCGAGGTTGAGTGGAATGAGGAAGAAGTTGAGGAGGCCATTGAGGGCGATATTGCCGACGAGAGCGCTGCCTACCTCGACTTCCTTAACAAGGAGGCCCAGAAGTTCAGCCAATTCGCCGATGACGACGATGATGAGCTTGATGAGGAGAGTCTGCTTGAGACTCCTCTGGATAAGGTCGAGCCGTACGGCATGTTCAAGCATGTCTTCCTGAGTACGTGATTACCCGGATCCCCTGCATCTTCGAACTTTGCTAATCCTCCCTATAGGCCTTCAGTCCGAGCAACCCCAGCTCTACGAGAACTTGACCAAGGTCCTCGGTCCCGAAGAGCAACAGATCCTCCAGGCAGTGTTCCATGAGGCTGATGCCAAGGCGCTGGCAGCTGCCAACGCTGAAGCCGCCGCTGCAGCGGGCATGCAGTCCAATGGCAACCAATAGATTCAACAGATGGAGTGAACCGATACATCGATGCTCAATCTTCTCGAGCGGGATTCCCCTGAATTTCCCAAACTCATCCTCACGAGACATATGCCCATTTCATGTCTTTCCTCCTATTGTTTAGATCATGCGTGTTTCCGCCGTCTATATCTGTCCATGTTTCCATTTCCATTTCCATCTTCTGTTTATTTCTTTTCATTTATCGTATCATGTCCACCCTGTTGATGTGCTCTCAAAAGTCCCCATCTCCCAATTTCTTCCCCTTTCCTAATCCACCTCCACTGCACAGATTCCCCAAAGACACCCTCCATATCATGATATAGTACATCAGTCATGCTATTATTACTGAGTTCAAAACATATCTCTTATGCCGTAGCTTCATAGACTTATAATACCTGTCCTTCGATGGATCAAGACAGTAATTCTAATCACTGAGGTGTGTTTAATGGGGATGTTGTACGGAGTATATGCCACGTGATGAGTACTCGACTCGACGGCAATGATGTCATCCCATTCCATTTGCCCCCGTTATTGCTTCAACAATGCGATACGCAACAGTCTGCATCCCGGGATAGGCTTCCTGAAATAGACTTTCAGAGCCAGGGATAACCATAACCCTGTAGTCTATGTGGATCTTGTAATCCTGAGTCTCTCTAAAGCCGAGACGCATTGGTAGGTCGTTGTGGTTAGAACGTCATAATGATGGAGCTCCTGGATACCCGGTTTAGCACGGATCACGTCAGCTATGTTAGCATAGATATTTACCGATCATTCTTAAGACAGACGCTGCTAGAACAGTTTCTTACCCCAATTCACTTTACAAATTCCTTACATCATTCAATTGTACACAGCTCTAACGGTTCTATCCGAGGTACATACTTTACATCACAAACCAACTACTGTTTCTTCTGAAGATCTAACCGTTGTTCTAGGATCCCACTACTTCACCAACCTAACGGCTTTACTTGAATACTTTCACTCCAAAATGTCCGCCTCCCGCCCAGGCCGCCAATCCCCCGAGCCAGAGACCCAATCTGGCGCTCAACAGCGCGATCCCCCTTCTCACGGTAAATTGGATGGCTCATCGACTAGCCAAGCACCAGAGTTCTCCTATGAGAAGGCGGACCCGAAGGCGAACACGCTTGGTGGGAGTAACCCCAAGCATCCGCTAGAAGACATTGAGGCGGCGAAGTTCAAGAAATGAATTGAAGGGAGTGATGAGCTTGTTTGTCGGTTTGATTTTGGGGAGGAAAGGGGAGGGAATGGATGAATTTGTTAGGATATCGGATGTTGGATGGGAATTTGATGCATGAGGTTAGCTTTTGAATAGTCATGAAATCACGAATTATATCTTGCGGCCCATGTTACAAGCTACAGTGGTGTAGAACCAGGTGACTTGAGTAACATGTATGAATCGATACTAAATCATAAGAGTCGTGTATTTCCATTCGCTCCGCATTCAGATATCAAGAACTAGTTACGCGCAGAGTACGGAATCATCGCAATCATAAGATCGTCCCCCACAACATGAAAGGGCGGAATAGGCAAGATCCGTAGTAGAGATCTCGAAGCAACCGAGAGGTATCGATGGAAAAGCATAGACATGAAGGAAAGCAGGCCAGCGTGGGATAATCATTAGATGAGGAGAGGGACATCTAAGCCTTTGGCTCAGCGGGGGCAGCAGTACCGGCCGGCTCAGAAGCAGGGACAGTTGCGGGGGCGACACCAGCAGCCTCGCTTGTAGCGGGGGTAACGCCCTCAGTCTCAGTACTCTTACCCTGCTTCAAGTCGGCCAGACGACGAGCCTCATTGTGAATGTCGCGCACCTGCTTATCAGTCTGAGCGTAGAAGTCACGCAGCTTCTGGCCGGAGGGGTGCTCAAGGGCCTTCTCAAAGTAAGAGTGCAGGCCGCGCCAGCCGGAAGCAGCCTTGTCGGAGATCTTGTAGCTTTCGTCGATGCCGCGAGCTTTCTCGGTAGCGTTGAACTTCTTGTCAAAGTTGGACAGGGCGGAAGTGAATTTGGCGGAGAAGCCGTGCTTTTGGTCCAGGGCGATCGCCTTCTGAATGGCGCCATCACTCACAACGTATCCGTGCGCCAGGTACTCGGCAACAATGCGGGAGCGCGGCTTATCCTCCTGTGCGATGTCGTTCTCATCTTCCTTCTCGGTGGAGGCGCCAGTGGCTGAAGCTCCAGCAAGATTGTCAATGCTCTGCGCGGCCTCGACGTGCACAGACGAGGTGCCCAATTGAGTTTGGTCGAGCAGCAGGGCAGTCTTAGCAGCTCTGTATGAAGGCGATATTGCGTTAGTATTACACTTGTATCGAAAAAATGGCTTGTCGTGAAAAGGGGGGCTATGGTGCCATGATGAAACGCGGTGCGGGGTAGCTTACGCCTCCTTCTCGAAAGTCACACTGGCGGACTTTGGGGCATCGGGCTCGGACGAGACGGGGGTGATGGACAAGTGAGTGATCTTGCCACTGTATCAAAGGTGTTAGCGAAAGGAAAATTACTCTTATGGGTGTCTTTTTCTCGACTTTTGGGCTCTTGCGGGGGCGACATACCAGAAGCTGAAGAAGTCGCGGACCTCCTTCTCAGAGGTCGAGTGCGAGATGCCGGAAACGTGGACGGTGGAAGCTCCAGACATTTTGGTGGATGTTGATTTCGGAGAGAGTAAGAGAAATTATTGAAAAGTGAAAGAGTATGTTGAAGCGAGGAAGAGAGGGAAACAGCTTGGTGAGGTCAGTTATTTATTCCACGTCTGCGCCACAGGTGACGTAGGGCGGGGCGGGCACCGCCTCACGTCACTTGAACCAAGTGGGCACTCAACAGATTGGAAAAAGCTTCCTTTCTCTTTAGGCAGAATGATTCGGATATTAATAGAGTAGTAATGACTAGATTGCACCTAGGCTGCACGTGTTTGTAATGGCCACAACTAATATTATCCTTGGGATGGTCTTTTTTGCTGTTTCTTGAATCATCTTTTAGACAGCCAGTTTTTTCTAGGCTAACATTTAATGCAGAACTGATCGGATAAAGTCCTTCGACTATTCGCCTCCATCACATGCAAGGGAAAAATATAGAGGTGGTTGCAAAACACGACTAGATAAATATGAAAAGAAAACAAGAATGGCGAGGCCAGTAGAAAAGGTTTGATTTGTTACCTGCCTGCAAATCTTCCAGCCCTATAGAGATAATCATAGTAACAACAAAGGAGAAGTAGGACTGCGCCCGGCAGTAATAGAATAGATAGAAAATAGCTCCACGGTCCCTTAAGTGCCCCTCAAACGCGGCGGAGTCTCCGTCGGCGTCATCGGTTCCCCATCCTTCTGCTTCTTCAGCACATCTTCCAACTCGCGAACTCGCTTCCGCAGCTGCTCATTCTCTCGCTTGATATTTTCCAATTCCGACTTGGTCAGAACAGCTTCCTCGTACCGTGAGATGGAACTGCTAGACAATCCCAAATGGGTCTGTGACACCGAATTGCGGTGGGGATAGATAGATGGACTTCCATAATGGGTGAACTGGTCACCGTGGGAATACTGCGGGTGAGAGGGGATAGACCCGATCGACGGGCGGCGTGAGGTGAGGGACGGTTCACGGCTTCGCACCAGGCGAGGATGAGAGGTATCGTTCGAGCGAGAAGGTATGCTCGTCTCGCGAGAGGGTGCAATGCCCGTCACGCTGGCAGCTTGCGAGCCTTGGGCAGCAGTGTGGGAACTCAGGCTGGAGGATGACCGCTGACGCCGTGATGAATGGGTGTGGGTGGAGCTGCCCAACGACGGGGAGGTATGGAACCCATCGGCGGGCTCGTTCAGGGTCGACGTGGAGGAGGCTGTTGATGCCACGGAGGCTGTCTGTTGACGAAGGAGAGACAGCTCCCGAGTCAATCGGTTCACCTAGAGAGAGTCCAGCGTTAGCATTTCCGTTGGGTAAATGAACGGATCATTATTGGTTCGGCCTCACCATGGCTTCCTGCTCCTTCTCTAGCACCAAATGTAGATCTGACGGGGTAATCGGCTTGGGATGACGCAGCGGCCCTAACTCGGTCAGTTTCGAGATATATACCACAGATGTCAACCATGACCTACCCTGCGCCGTACCGGTGATATCATGATCACTCATCCCCAAAGGCAGACTTCCCTGGATCAAGACAGGACTTCTGTGAGCCTGACTCCAACCCCGAGAGTGTCTGGTCATAGGTGAAGGGGGGCCCATGCAATGTATATTGGTGGTAGCGGCTCGAGGCCGAGAGGCTCTTTCAGTGGCCATGATGTTGGAGACGAAGCCGAAGGAAAAACCAGAATGATATATCAATAAACGAGCTCCTCTGGACCCGCAGAAGGCATGCGAACAAAATAGAAAAGACCTAGGACCTGGGCCGAGCTATTAAGTGCTTTTTTGCCTTCGTCGTCGGGTAGCGACGAGGGGTGACTAAATCAAAACACTGCCCCTTGATCGGAATGCCATGAAACATTCCAGGAGGGGATTTTCCTCGGGGCACAGATGAGCTCATCTGACGCAGGAGGGCCGTTGTGGAGGAAAGGGGGAGGAGGAAGGAGAAAGACCGGAGATCGAAGAGAGGGGGGAAAAGGATAAGCGACACAAATGATCAGCCTGATAGCCAAGATTCTGGCGGTAGACAACCATTCAGAGCGCGGCAGGATACAACTACGGAGTACTGGATGCAGGAGTAGAGTAGCACTAAGAGGCAATATTAACGGTCACTATTCCGTATGTCCCGTTGTTTTGTTGCCGTCCTGCGTTTGTTCCCATTACCCGCTATCATTGGCCCGTGTCATTATTGGAAAATGCATAGCATGCAGTATTGGACTCTCGACGATGTCCCATCGAAGTGGGATTTGGGCGATCGCCAGATCGCACTATAGCCAACTCATAGTTGGGCATATCATCTACTCTGCAAGAGTATGTACTACCTACTCCCGCGGGGTTGGCTGGCTCCAGCATTGGATCGGAGAGACAGAGAAGTATTTGGTCGAGTGTAGCAGGTGCTCGGACCTCTACGAGGTGCAGTATGAGCAGTCGCCATGCTTGAATTATCAATGACAAATGTACAAAGGCAATATCTACCCCGAGTAGGGTGTAGTATTGGAATTCAGGCGTCACCTTGGTCTCCGAGCATATCGGACCATATTCATACCTTAACCATTATCAATACATCCTATACACAAGAACGAGATCAATATCAAATAAATCCTCGGTCCCTCCTCGCATCCCCCCAAAAAAACGAATAAGCTCCAGTGGAAATCCACTTGATCGGCAGGTTACATAATCGCGCCCAAAACAGCAAAACATCAACGTTGAACGGGGAACGGGGAAACCGAACGCCCCAAAATTGACGGGGACCCTCTTCTCCCTGCTTCCGACGTTTTGCGGGGGCCAACGGGGGATATTCTGACCTCGGTTTATTTCCTGTCACCCTAAACCCCCCCTGTCAACGAGGCACCATGGCCCAGTCCAACGATCTCACTACCTACATTCCCCCTTTTGCGAAACCGCTCGCTCCTTACGTCAAGCCCCGTCAGGAAGCTCTCCACATCCGCCAGGCATTGACGTCGTACCTGCGCTCGCTCATCGTTTTTGCTGACGAGACGGAACCCTTGGGCTACACCCAGTCACACCTCGCCTTATGCGCGCCCGGCGACGCCGTAATCGATGTCAAGCGCATCCCTACCGATCTCCCGGGCATTCGAAAGGAATACTTGAAGGCGTTGCAGGCAAATATCATCGCCCGGAAAGAGTACCGCTTAGTGTCTGAGGATGTCACGGCTTTACGACGTCAGCGGGTGCCTGAGACCCGACCTGTCGAAGCGGCCGATCGGCAGGAACCTGGCGCCGACCTGCGAGATTATCTCCAGCTCCTGCGTGATCGGCAGCGGCATACCAAGCTTCAGGTGTTTCAGTATTACCTAGAGGAATTGAGAGCGAAAGAGGCGGACGGATCGAAAGATATGGAAATCGAAGAAGATTCGAGTCATCAACAAATCCTACTGTTACCAGAGGGGCCCGATGCAAATGTGCCGGGTCACAATGGCGCGGAGATTGATTTGGAGGACCTGGTACACAAGCTTGAGAGGGCGGTCGTGCGTGCCCGAGCTCGATTGGACCAGGAGAAGCATTTATTCGAGAAAATCAAGGTACAACATGCCTCGAGGAATGATGCGTCGCCAGACGAGGTCACTCCAGCTGTCAAAGCACGGGCATTGCAACGGACACGCGATGAGCTGGTACAATGGGTCGAGGAAAGGTTATTCAGTGAAGGTGATCCGGATGAAAGCCTTATACAAGACCTCCCTCCCGAAGAAATCGAAGAAGCCCAACGACTTCTGGAGCAGCAGAAAACACAGATCAGCACACAGTATGCTCTATACCTTCAAGCACGACGAGATCTCCTCGGCGCTGCCTCGCGCGCCTGCCAACCCGTGGTCGTGACCTCAAAACCACCTCCGCGACAAACCTACAGAAACGAAATGATCTCAGAGGAGGTACCAGCGCCAGACCCGCTGGACGTTCTATCCTACACCAACGAGACCCTGATACCACTTTCCAAGTGCCAAAAGGCCCTCGCCCTTCAGAAAACCTATCTCACCGGCCTCCTTGCAAAGGAAAAATCCACTACTCTCCGCGCCCTCCACCGTCTCTCTGACGAAAGCCACCTCCTCCCCGAATACCCCATCCTCGCCCGACAGCCGCGCTTTAAACACGCCGTCGCAGCCCTTAACCCGCGCCATGCCCCCAAGTCCACCGACAGACCCCAGCCTGACGAAGTAGTCGAACTGGCCGAAGCATGGGCCTTTGCTTCTGACGCTGCGGCGACCAGTGAGCGAGAGTACGTACAACAAAAAGTGCTGCTGGGTACGGAGGTTGCTCAGGATGCGCGCAAATTGTTGGGTGACGTTTACGGTACTCTCAATCAGGATCTGAACGAGGTTTTGCGCGGTGGGACTGAGCAGGATCCGGACGTGTCTGACATATGGGCCTCAGAGGCTCGGTCAACACGTGGCACTGGAATGGGGTTATCGGGGGGCTCTAGGTTGGAGAAACGGCTGAAGGGCCCTTGGTCGGGCTTAAATGGGCGTGTCGGGATCGAGTGAGTCTGGGGAGATGTCGGGCTGTACATGTTGCCAACTCGACTTGCATTGAAGATGTTGATCCGACGTCAACATGACTATATATGGTCAAATTGACACGTCTCATTACAAATTCTATCCACCACATTTATGTGCTCTGTCAGCAAAAGCAGAATACCTCGGTCCTGTAATGCTCCAATTGAATATATCGCATCTAAGGCCGCCTTTGACGCCAGATATATATTGTGGTGGAGAGGGTGTGTTGCACAAGAGGGCAGGACTATATACTTCCCCACAGCCCTCGGAAAGGCCAAGAGTTTCTCGTTAAATAAGCATTATGTTGTGACGCAGGCTTCTAGAAGTGCTTCAAACCCAATTGCATACAAATTCTACATAGCCGTTGAAAGCAAAACCCGGGGCTCAGCAGTTTTACACGAAGGTCTTGTCTGAGTCTTCACTCTGTGTAGACGACGGAAAAAAAAAAAAAAAGCCAATGACGTAGGGCGGGGTCGGTAGTTGGCGATCGAGGGTGTCAACAGTCAAAATTTCTATGAGATCGCTCCTAAATTTCCCTATGGGAGATATGAAAGACCTAAAAATTGAATATTTTTCTCGTAAGTGAAAGTGTGGCCGGGCCAAGCGAGGGTCGATCCGCAGTGGATAAGAGGACGATAACGAGGGCGTCTCCAGTGCGACCGTCCGGCATCGGCAGGCGCGCTTTAGTGTTTCCACCGAAACCTTGCGTTTTGGTGAGCGGCTGGGATTCTGATCGAAGACCCGTTCGATGGAAATTTGAGTGTCTATAGGATATTCTACTATGTACAAGATCCATTGACCATCTCAACATGTGTACTCCGTACCATTCATATAGACCGTGTGCCTCCCTCGCACCACTGCAATCCTCGTAGACTGAACTATAGAATTTCAATGGCAAGTGGTATGCCCCCAGTCTATCCACCGGTTCCTTTTCTTCCCCTTGGGGACTTCGATGGTCCACTGGGCCAGTACCAAGTCGTGACTCATCCTTCAACGATCGAGCATGGAGTAAAAAAAAAAAATATCAAGAGCACGTTGAGTCAGAAACTCAATTCAATTCTTGGCAATTGTAATTCTTTTCCCTTTTCCCTTCAATATCTCTCCTTCTTTAGCCTCAATTGCCCGCACCTTTGCTCGCGTGTGACATCCATCTCGTCTTCCTTTGGGGGTGGTTCTTCAAAAGAAAAAAAAGAAGTGGAACCGGTTGACGGTGAAGGGCCACTAGCCAATTAGCGACCCGGTGGTGGGAAAAAAAGACCTCCGACAAGTCGGGGCACTCAACCTTCTACACAACTACTTCCCGCCCAGCAATTGAACCCTTCATTCAGATTCGCTTGAGCGGCGCTATGGTTCTTGCTGCGCGTTGTGGGCAAGCGGCGACGCTGCTGCGCCAGCGATGTCTCGCTGAGGCTCGTCCGGCTCTTTCTCTCCGCTCCTTCACCTCCAATGCCTCCATTCGCTCCACGGCCTCGGCCCTGCGCCTGCAGAAGCTTCCATCCGCTGGCCGCTCTCAGCAGCTGCGCGCCTTCTCCAGCACCATCACCCGTCTGGCTGCTGCTCAGAGTGCTCCCTCGTCCGAGTCGTACCTCGCTAGCGGCGTGGTGAAGCCCGGCCGCAACCTGGTCGACGTCAAGAAGGTCCTGGTCATTGGTAGTGGTGGTCTGAGCATTGGACAGGCTGGAGAGTTCGATTATTCCGGTACGTTTGGGAGAATATCGGGATGCTAGCTGTTTCACAAGCTTCTTACTGTTGAGCGTGTGGAGTCAATTCCCCGGGATTTTCCCCCCTGGAGGATGACTCGAACCTCCCAGGAGAGCTTTCCGGCGACAAATACAAAGCAGCACCCTTTATGTCTCCGCAGTGTGCAACAAGGAAACACGATGAACTGACAATTGCTCTTTGATAAACAACAGGCTCTCAAGCTCTCAAGGCCCTGAAGGAGGCTGGCGTTCAGTCCGTCCTGATCAACCCTAACATCGCGACCATCCAGACTGATCACAAGCTCGCCGATGAGGTGTACTATCTCCCCGTCACCCCCGAATATGTCACCCACGTTATCGAGCGTGAGCGCCCCGACGGTATCTTCCTGACCTTCGGTGGCCAGACTGCTCTCAACCTGGGTGTGCAGATGAACCGCATGGGTACTTTCGAACGCTACGGCGTCAAGGTTCTCGGCACCCCCATCAAGACTCTGGAGACCAGTGAGGACCGTGACCTGTTCTCCCAGGCTCTCAACGAGATCAACATCCCCATTGCCGAGTCCATTGCCGTCGGTACCGTCGACGACGCTCTGAAGGCTGCCGAGGAGGTCGGTTACCCCATCATTGTCCGCTCCGCCTACGCCCTTGGTGGTCTCGGCTCTGGCTTCGCTTCCAACCCCGATGAGCTCCGTGATCTGTCTTCGCGCTCCCTGTCTCTTGCTCCCCAGATTCTCGTCGAGAAGTCCCTTAAGGGCTGGAAGGAGGTCGAGTACGAGGTCGTTCGCGATGCCGACAACAACTGTATCACCGTTTGCAACATGGAGAACTTCGACCCTCTGGGTATTCACACTGGTGACAGTATCGTTGTCGCTCCCTCCCAGACTCTGTCTGATGAGGAGTACCACATGCTCCGTACCGCTGCCATCAAGATTGTCCGCCACTTGGGCGTCGTTGGCGAGTGCAATGTCCAGTACTCTCTCCAGCCCGATGGTCTTGACTACCGTGTCATTGAGGTGAACGCTCGTCTCTCGCGCTCGTCTGCTCTGGCCTCCAAGGCTACCGGCTACCCCCTGGCCTATACCGCTGCTAAGATTGGTCTCGGACACACTCTGCCCGAGCTCCCCAATGCCGTCACCAAGACTACCACTGCCAACTTCGAGCCCAGTCTGGACTACATTGTCACCAAGATCCCCCGTTGGGATCTGAGCAAGTTCCAGCACGTCAACCGTGACATTGGTAGTGCTATGAAGTCTGTCGGTGAGGTTATGGCCATTGGCCGTACCTTCGAGGAGTCTCTCCAGAAGGCTATTCGCCAGGTCGACCCTAAGTACCTCGGTCTGCAGGGTGACCACTTCGAGGACCTCGATGATGTCCTGCAGAACCCTACTGACCGCCGTTGGTTGGCTGTTGGCCAGGCTATGCTGCACGAGGGTTACACCGTTGATCGGGTTCACGAGCTGAGCAAGATTGACAAGTGGTTCCTATACAAGATCCAGAACATCGTTGACTGCAACAACGAGCTTAAGGAGATTGGCAGCCTCTTCGGCGTCACTTCCGAGACCATGCTCAAGGCCAAGAAGCTCGGTTTCTCTGATAAGCAGATTTCTCTGCTTGTTGGTGCCTCCGAGGATGATGTCCGCGCTCGCCGCAAGTCCTTCGGTATTACCCCTTGGGTCAAGAAGATCGATACCCTGGCTGCGGAGTTCCCTGCCGACACTAACTACCTGTACACCACCTATAACGCCAGCTCGCACGATGTTACCTTCGACGACCACGGTACTCTCATCCTTGGTAGCGGTGTGTACCGTATTGGTAGCTCCGTCGAGTTCGATTGGTGCGCTGTCAACGCTACTCTCTCCCTGCGCAAGATGGGCAAGAAGACTGTCATGATCAACTACAACCCCGAGACCTACTCCACCGACTTTGATACTGCTGACAAGCTGTACTTCGAGGAGCTGAGCTACGAGCGTGTGATGGATATCTACGAGCTCGAGAGCGCCAGCGGTGTCGTCGTCTCTGTCGGTGGCCAGCTGCCCCAGAACATTGCTCTGCGTCTCCAGGAGGCTGGTGGTGCCAAGATTTTGGGTACCGACCCCCAGGACATTGACAAGGCTGAGGATCGTCACAAGTTCTCTCAGATCCTGGACAGCATCGGTGTTGACCAGCCTGCCTGGAAGGAGCTTACTTCCGTCGCTGATGCCGAGAAGTTCGCTGACTCTGTTGGATACCCCGTCCTGGTTCGCCCCTCTTACGTCCTGTCCGGTGCTGCCATGAACGTCATCTACAGTGTGGATGAGCTCAAGGAGAAGCTCCTCAACGCTAGCGCCGTTTCCCCCGATCACCCCGTCGTCATCACCAAGTTCATCGAGGGTGCAGAGGAGATCGACGTTGACGCTGTCGCTTCCAACGGTAAGCTCCTGGTCCATGCTGTCAGTGAGCACGTTGAGCCTGCCGGTGTCCACTCTGGTGATGCTACTCTGGTCCTTCCCCCGGCCAACCTGGACGAGTCCATCATGAGCCGTGTCAAGGACATTGCCGAGAAGGTTGCCAAGGCCTGGAACATCACCGGTCCCTTTAACATGCAGATCATCAAGGCCGACCAGGAGGGTGCTGAGCCCCAGCTCAAGGTCATTGAGTGTAACCTGCGTGCCTCTCGTTCCTTCCCCTTCGTCAGCAAGGTCCTGGGTACCAACTTCATTGACGTCGCCACCAAGGCGCTCGTCGGCCGTGATGTCCCCGAGCCTGTTGACCTGATGAAGGAGAAGCGCGACTACCTTGCCACCAAGGTTCCCCAGTTCTCTTGGACCCGTCTGGCCGGTGCCGACCCCTTCCTGGGTGTCGAGATGGCCAGTACCGGTGAGATTGCCTGCTTCGGTAAGGATCTGGTTGAGGCCTACTGGACCTCCCTCCAGTCCACCATGAACTTCCGTGTGCCCGAGTCCGGTGAGGGTATCCTCCTCGGTGGTGACATCACCCAGCCCTACCTGTCCACCATCGTCGACTACCTGAACCCTCTCGGATACAAGTTCTACGCTGCCAACCCCGAGGTCAAGGCTCACCTTGAGTCTACCTGCAAGGACAACGTCTCCATCACCGTCATTGAGTTCCCCAAGAAGAACAAGCGTGCCCTGCGTGAGGTCTTCCAGAAGTACGATATCCGTGGTGTCTTCAACCTGGCCAAGACTCGTGGCAAGACCCAGCTGGATGAGGACTACGTCATGCGCCGCAACGCTGTCGACTTCAGCGTTCCTCTGTTCATGGAGCCCAAGGTATGTCATACTTCTTTACAGTTCTCTTGAAACAATCATACTAACGCAATCTTCCCACAGACCGCTACTCTCTTCGCTCAGTGCATGAACCAGAAGCTTCCCCGCCCCGACGGTATCCCCTCTGAGGTTCGCACCTGGTCCGACTTTGTCGGTGGCAAGGAGGAGCTGTAAATGAATAAATTGACACCCCTGCACAAAAAGCCAAAAGCGCACCGTCTAACCCGTCGCGTACCCCCATCTACGGGCCTGCCTCGCCGGCTACAATATCCATTTGGGCTCTCCTGGGCAGTCTATTCCCGCCTCTGAGGATTGACTCGCTCCCTATATGGACGGCGTAGTGGGTAAGGTTGGTTATCTTGTTGATAGATGGCGTGCATTTTTTTTTGAAATTTTCTTATTTCCTGTCTGGATTCCAGCTGTTTTTTATTCTCTTATCTGTCTGGCTCTGTCTGCGGCGAATCAAGATGGGAACAGAGGTTTTGTGATGGGTCCTAAATGTATCCGCCCGACAACAGTTGGGTCTGTTTGTCCTGTTTACTATTTATATGTCCTGGGTTCTTTTGATATGTAGTTGATTCTGTGTTTGAGCGACAAAAGAAATATTTTTATTCCTCTGCTTTTTTGCTTTGTAATGGTATGCAACTTAGCAATCTTCCAGGGTGTTCGTTTATCCACGTCACCGTAATTCGACCAGCTCTCTGTAATTTTATTCATGTCTTTTGCGTATCCTAGCCTGCAACTGTGAGGTTACCAGTCTGATTCCGTGGAAAGCTCCGCCAAGACCAGATGACTAAGCACATAATCAGATCATCTCGCGCATCTGGAGGCCTAAACTATTCAGCAAAATCACCACAACATGTCGTCCCGAAATCCCCTACCCTCGGTGACGACAAAGACAGTCCCTGGCCCTGCTCCAAATGGCATGGGCAATGGCCTCTTTGCAACTACGGATATCAAAGTTGGAGAGGATGTTGTGCATGCTAAAGTGCCTTTCGTGGCGGTTCTTGACACGCCACGCTTGGATGATACTTGCTCCGCCTGTTTGGGGAAGAGGCAGATGGAGGCTGGGACAGAGTTAAAGGCTTGTACTGGATGTAGGGTTGTTAAATATTGTGATAGGGTAAGTTTAATTGTTTTTGTGGTTTGGGTTTTGTTCATGGAAGAGGATGATTGGGTGTTGATCTATTCATCCTGTCCTTGAACTCTAGGCCAGAAAATGCATACGCCTCATTCAATCACTTGCCCAAAACGTCACAGAATTTCTTTACTCACTCTCGAACAGACATGTCAGGCCAAGGATTGGAAATTTGCCCATTCTCTGGAATGTGCCGTTTTCCAAAAAGTCAAGCCCCAGGTGTTGCCTAATAGTGGACGGGCCCTCCTACGGATGGTTCTTCGCACCCGGAAGGGGAAATACAATACCCAGGAGCTTGAAGTCTTTACCAATCTTGAGACCCATATCCAAGATATCCAGGAAATTCAGGCTCACCTGGATCGGATCAATCTCACGTCCAAAGCTGTCAAAAGTTACTCGGACACGGATATGTCCCAGGAAGCCATCATGGGCTATGCGGCAAGAGTATGTGTCTACTTGGTCACGTCTGTGATTTTTTTGCGTTTTTTTTAACATGTTCTTCTAGCTGGATCTCAACTCGTTCAATCTGACTACGGCCATGTATGACCGCATTGGACTGTACTTGCATCCATATGCTGCTCTAATCAACCACAGCTGCGACTACAATGCCACAGTTGGTTTTGACGGAGAGGAACTCTATGTCAAAGCCCTTCGAACCATCAAAAAGGATGAGCAAATCTTCATCTCATACATCGACACCACAACTCCCAGGGAAGTCCGCCGCAAGGAGCTCTCCGAGCGATACTTTTTCGACTGCCAGTGCACCAAGTGCGCAAAGGGTACCGACACGCCCGAGGACAAATTCATCCAGACTCCAAAGGACATTGCTATCCTCGAAGCAGCAGAAAAACAAGCGTTGGAGCTCATGCAAGAAGCATCCCGATCCGACGGCAAACCCGAAGAAGAAATCAAAAAACTCGAATCTGCCATGCGCATTCTTAAGCAGACATCCAATTGGCCTCTATCCCGGCAACCATACGCCTCTTTACGTGACCAAGTCATCATATCCCTCCTCTCCGTCAACAACTTCAGCAGAGCCTTCATCCACGCTGCAATCAGATATCTCCGCATCGATCCCGTTCTCTTCAGCCCCGCCCATCCGATTCGCCAACTCCACGGGTGGATCTTAGCCAAGCTGGCGATCTATCTTTCTCAAGAGGGATTCGAGAGTAACTCAGAGGAAGCTCTTCTGATACAGCAATCGGAACTGAACTTCCACTACGTGTTGTGGTATATCCTTGCTGACCTCGCTAGTCGGCAGTCGGAGAGCTGCACGGTTCCTAGCTTCAAGCGACTCGTTGCAGCCAATTTTGCTCAAGTTCATAATGAATTCAAGGCGAATGGTATGGATCCAAGTACCTCTAAAGCCATTGTTAGTGCCGAGTGGAAAAAGTTGGAGAGACTGGTTCAGGTAGCACTAGACAAAGAATAATCTATCAGAATGTACTATTTTTGCTCGTTACCCTCGTATACTCTCCAATTTTGCCTACAGGGCTTGTTGAATGGGCGGTGCTCCTAGATTGCGGATGTTTGCTCCCCGTCCTAACCGCTTCTACGACTCATACCTCGGGGCTACGCAAGGCAACGGTCGCACCTAGTATTATTGGGTTGACGAGACACTGCGAGGTTACTTCTATAAGACAGACCCGCCTCTGTTATCGTCGTTGACTATAGAATGGAGCCTTCACCATGATGACGCTGCCTTCTACACCCTGGAGTCCATGGCACCCAACAGCCCTCGTGGCCTGAAACATCTCATTCACTGTCCTCCTCGCGGATTTTGAAAGCACCCTGATTTCTAGGGACCTGGTCTCTCTCTCTCCTCAAAACCACCTCTCAAAGTTCAGGAAAGATGACTCTCAATGTAAGTCATCTCGTCAAATACGCCACGGTACTCAAGCGTTACTGACTAAACTGAGCACAGAAATCATGCAAGTTAAGGAAACGCATTTACAAATGGCCCCACAAGGTTAAGCAGGTCGCCAGGGACCTGCACCACCGCATCGTCGGTCCGCGAACCAAAGACATCCCATTAAATGACCTCTTCGACGCGAATATCCGATGGCCACTCCCCGAAACGAAAAATCTTCCGCTGTGGAAGCGACATGGACGACCGGAGATGCCACCAATTATTATCCCGGAAGAGTGGAATCGACGACCTTCAAGCAACATGCGTGTGAGTAATACTTTGCTATATCTGGGCTCACATGCATGGACTATCTCTAACTGATAATTTGGGTATGTAAAGCTCATTCCACAGTACAATCTCCAGCCATATGTTCACTGCGATGGCTGTCGGTGCGGAGAGGAATCGGGATACATTCGATGCTCATGCGTCGAATGTATATTTTACCACGGGGTGAACAGGTGGTCAGCCTGTCCCGAAGGACCCCCAGTATCATTCCAGGCCAGAGAGATGGAGCGTCTACTGTGGTTGTCTAAGCTTTCTTTTCCCCATGTTTAGAGGGAAATTATCTGATTAGAGGTGGCCCAAAGAGAGGCATTTGGCGAGGAGGAAACTCATAAGGCCTAAACTCAAATGATACCTTCTTCAAACCCATACATAAAATTGTGTTCCCGAGTAAAATGTGAGAGTAAAGTACTAATGTCCCAGCAATGAGGTCGAACAGATTTTATAGTGCGTCGCTGTAAAACCATTTTCCTCGTGTCCACAAGCTTTGCCCCGCCAAATCCTCTCATCTCCCTCCTCTTCTTCCACGACCCTCCCAACCCACACGCACCTCTCCCCTACCACGACGCACCACTATGACTCTCTGCAACGACCTCGAAGACGACGAGATCACGCCTTGCCCCCTCTTCTTGGACTGGCAAGAGGGGTACTACAAGACCACCCAGTCAATCCTTTCCTGGCTACATGGAGCCGAAGCAGCACAAGACGCCCTTGCCAATTTCCGCGTCGCCCACCCAGACGTGCTTCCCTGGGCCTTCATGAACGACCCACTATACAACATAGTGGCGGACAACGACGACCTCCCTTCTGATGTAAAATCATCGGAAGTGCCAGAGGAGCTGCCACAGAGCAGAATGACGGTAAGATGATAGAAAACTTCGTTTAAGCTGATCTCTATGCGACTGGATACTGAGAAAGTTATAGGTCTGGAAGAAGATCGTCCGCCCCCGAACTTGGGTGGCAGGTGTGAAGGCTTTCCGTGTAAGTCTGCACATATCCTATCCCGTTTTTGATGCCATGCCTTATTGGTACTTTGCCCTGCATAAGTTCCATACTAATTGCTTCATGTGTCCAGGGGTCTTCCAAGGAGGCGCTCAACAGTCTCCGACACAAGATGACCGGTTGGGCTAGCTAGGGCCGTGGCAAGGACCAGGTCTGAGCTGGTACGATGCTCGACCGCAGGGTCACAAGAACCTGCGAAGAAAGGTGTATGATTATACGGGGCCGGCGTTTTTCCCCTCAGGGGTTCTTGTTTTCTTGCTTTGTGTATTTTCTGCGATCGTTTGTTCTATCGCGATTTTGGTGACCAATTAATTTCAATTATGGTCACTTTCGTTAATATCATCTCATTCTTTTCGCCCGTTCTTCGTTGTTTTTATGCCAGTCGTCATAAGCTCTTGTAACCTTGTTTACGAATATCTGTTTGGCTCTGATTGAGAGACTTCTCCCATCCGCCGTCAACAATCGTAATGAGGGCTAGCTGTTCACGTGATCTGACAACAGCATGCAGGCCACGGAGTTGTTTGCACTTATGACTCGTAAGTTAACATGCGATCAGCCGTTGAAGCACTTCTCTGCAAGGCAAAGCTATGATTGAGGCTAAGTAGCACGGTTTGTATGATCATGCGTTTGGCAATCGACAAATACAGCAAGATAGAGACAACCATAAGAATGCAAAAGGTGTATATGTTTACAATGTACATGAAAATCCAACAGAACCCCCTCGTAGCAACAATCACATCAAGCTCGATCGGCCACCGATTTCATTAGCCGCCTCCCCGTTAGGCATCTCTCCGTTACGACCGACGACAAATTCCCGGTAAATACTCTGGAAGCGTCGACGCTCGGCCGGACTGAGAGAGGCACGGGTGGAACTTAGGGAACGCTCGATGTGCTCCCACCGGACGATGATGTCATCCCGCAGTCCGTCGGCATCGGCATCAGTGCCGTTTGTCACGGGCGCAGCTGCATGTGCAGGAGTAGAACCGGCAGCCGCTGAACCGTTCTCAAGCTGACGCTGGCGACGACGGGCGTTCTTAATGGCATCCAGCTTAGCCGCAACAACAGCCGGGGGAGGCAAAGAGACCGATCCCGAAGCTTCCTCGGACGACGAGTAGAGGAACTGGATGAAGGAACGGGTCGAGGTGCTGACCGATGAGCTCTTCGCTGCGCTGGACTTCGCACCAGCCTTATCGCCACTAGAGGCGTCACCGAGCGCGTCGTGCACGGCTTCCAAATGAGCGTTGTATACGACGGCCTGGAGATCAGCGCCGGAGAGACCCTCGGTCCGAGCAGCAATTTCATCCAAACGAGAACGAACCTCGTCATTCATCTTCAGCTTCTCACTTACAGCTCGAATAATGTCGAGACGGTCAGCGTGTCCGGGCATATCACAGAGCAAGGACTTGTCCAGACGACCAGGACGCAAAAGTGCCGGGTCAATTAGATCAGGTCGCGATGTTGCTGCCAGCACATAGACACCGGAAAGACCCTCGGCACCATCCATCTGTGTCAGAAGCTGATTGACAACGCGATCGGTGACACCTGTCGAGTCGTGGCCTCGCTTTGGTGCAATACTGTCAAACTCATCGAAGAACAAAATGCAAGGTCGAGCAGCTTGAGCGCGCTCGAACAGATCACGAACGCTCTTCTCACTGGCACCAATATACTTGTTCAGAATCTCAGGACCCTTCACGCTGATGAAGTTAAGACCGCACTCGCCAGCGACGGCACTCGCGAGAAGCGTCTTACCACAACCAGGGTAGCCGTACAAGAGCAGACCAGAGCGTAGACGCAACGGGCACTGTGCAAAGATTGGTGCGTACTTGGTCGGGTATTGCAGGGTCTCCAACAACATCTTGCGAGTCTCGAACAGACCACCAATCGCAGAGAAGGTGGTTGAGGACGATGTCAGGGTAACGTTGCGAAGAGAAGCTGGTGTGAATCCCTTCAGTGCACTGTCAAAGTCTTCAGTCCCAAGAGTGATCATCTTGGACTCGGAAGCTAGATCAGAAACGGAGCGAATCAGTGCTTCATTGCGCGCACGAGCAACCAACAGCACCAGGTCACCAGGCGCATATCCATCGGTCTTTCCAGCAAGCTCGAGGAAATCAATGTCTCTGCTGAGGATAAATCCGTCGCCACCAGAAGAGCTGGGCCGACTTCCGGGATTCGATGGATCCAGCCACGAGTCCTGAGTGTTCTGGGTAGAAGAGCTGGTTGATCGTACGTGGCCATTAAGTGACTCATGGGGCTTGTCTTGGCTAGTCAGCTTCTCCAAGACCTTTCGGCGCCCTTCCTTGTCTGGGGCTCGCATATTGATAATCTCGCGAACTACATGACCGCCAATAATGACATTATTCAAGGACTCCTTGGCCTGGGCCGTGGCTAGCAAAACGACGGAAGAGTTCATGGAACAGTATTCCCGAACCATAGAGCAAATGACCTCGCTATTCTGACGGCTACGGCCGTTGTCATTTCCAACCTGCATCTCCGTTTCCACGGGACAAAGCTTGTCAAGATCGTCGAGGATAACAAGGGCTTGGCCACCGAGACGAGCACACCAGGAAGCAGACATGAAGAGGCGGTTCAGAACCTCTTTAATATTGGAGATTCTGGTCTCGTCCGTGACGAGCTTGCGACATGAAAAGTACTTGACGTTGAAAAGGTGATCCTTGCGCAAACGATGAGCCAATAGGTGGGTCAGCGCAGTCTTGCCAGCTCCGAGCCCACCAGTCAACAAGATAGACGAAGACTTTGTCAAATTTGTGAGCGACTGGGAGATGATCGAGTCAATACCCACCAGTTGGGGGACAGTGTCGGGAATTGAGTCATCGGAAGGCAATGCAGACGAGCCCGCATCGGACGGCTTAGGTATCTCGGCTTGCACCTCAAGGTTCAGCTTAGCCTCTGAGCCTAGAAGCCACCCGAACATCGTCTTGGTCTCTTCGGGACCAGCCTTCAGGGGTGGATCAAAGCGGAGAATAGCACCGTCAAATGACGAGACTGAAGGATGGTTTTCGACTTTAGGAAGAATCATCCCATCAGTCAAAGGTCCCGAAAACAGGCCAGTATCGGAGCCAGTGCTGCCATAGATGACCTTAAGACGCTCGGCCAGGGCATCTCGAGCAGCGGCCGTGTCGGCACCAAATTTCAGACCATCCTTCTTCTTTGATGAATCAGTCATAAACGGATATAGCTTGAGTGTCTTGACCGCCGATCTATGAAGCTGTGGAGGAGCGGCCTCGACACGAACGATTCCACCCACCATGCTCTCAGCACCAAGAGAACTGCACAGTAAAGTCGAAATCGCCACATGCTTGCTGTCGGGTGCCTCCTCCCACGGCAAAAGCTTGGCTACGAGCTTGGTTGTGGGAGATCCCCCTTCATTGGATTTCTGTTGCTCTTGTTGAGCAAGTTGCTGTTGAGGATCCACTGGAGGCTTGAGACCAGCAGGCTGAACAATGGACACGCATGCCCAGCTTGCGCCCCGTAGCTCATTAGAAGCCAACAGTTCGGGGTCAACCCAGACCCTAAATCCCTCATTCTCGTCCTCCTCCATTTCTTCGTCAAAGTATTGATCGGCCGCTAGCCGTTCCACCCCTCGCAAATACAAGGCGCCTCTGGAGTCTGACCGGCTACTCTTGTGGCGAACCGTGCTGCCAGAACTGCGGCCACCAGTGCTCTTTCTGCTACTCCCGGCATTGCTGCGGCTGTCTCCTCGAGGTGACTTCCCAGGTTTTGATCGGACTTTGGGAGCAACGATCACTTCAGCATCCGGTGCTATTTTCGCGAACGGAGAGGTGGCATCCGGGGCAGGGGCAAGGGAAGTGACGACGATGTTAGCGGTCGAGGTGGGTGAAAGGTGCAATGCGAGCGGGTGAATATGTTCGGATTGTGCTGCGTTATATGATGGATTAGGTAGTGCGCGAATCTGCGAGAGGAGGTTGAGTTCCAAAAATGTGGCATGGAGCTCAATAACTAGTTGGACATAAGTTAGTATATTGTCCAATCCGGCTTAAAAAGACCGAAAACATACTTTCCCAGTCTTCCGGTGTTAATGGCTCGATGTTGATTGTATGCGCGACGGGTGGATCAAGGTGTACGAGTAACCCGACCTGTAAGGAGTCAACCCTCCATTACCCCACGTGGAGCACAGCGTATGCCGCGGGGAGGAATGACATACCTTTTGACCTTCGGTCAGACCAAGAAGTCGTCCGAAAGTAGTATCCAACTCGACGGTAGATATCTCCTGCTCTCTAGAGAAGCCGCCGCTCATGCCTTCCCGGCCAACGACCGGCGCAAGCTTCCGCCTGCTCGGCATGCCCGTCCAGCCCAAGAAGCATGATCGCTCTGGCGGCGCGCCATTGGCCTTACCAGAGGGAGACTTGTACTGCAGTTCAATGATAACATTTTGCGCAGGCTGTGGCAGCAGACATTAGCAAAAGGTATATCACACGACCGACCGAGTTCGGTAACTGACTGTATTGGCATTGACTAGCAAGGCGACTAGTGATGGTGGTAGATTGACGAGACAGTTCTTGAGAGGGACAAGAGCAACTTCTGCCGTCGTTGTGGGCTTCTTGGGCGCCATGATTAAGGCGCAAATGTAGACACGAGAAGCACAGGAAGAGAGAGTAGTAGGAAGGTGGGACGTTCGGTCACAGACTCCCCGGACTCTCTCTCTCCACACCCGTCGGCCGCCTAGCAAGTCCGGCCAACCGAGGCAAAGTGAACTGTCAGGTGACCTGGGCCGGACGAGACGGACTTTCCCGCGCTTTCGGAGGGTTACCCGGAAAGCTGGAGAATCTGATTATCCGAGAGAGCTACACGTGGAACATGAACTACTCCCGAAGTGGTTAGTGCATATTTGGCGCGTCTTTTCGCGTTCGCGTCTCGCTCTGCCCAGCGGCTGAGGTCTCTGAAGGGGGCAGTCTTAGCTCGGCCCTTTCTTTCTCGCGGGAACCCACTTTCCAAACCACTTTGCGTTCTCTTTTACGAATTTGAGCGCACTCCATCCCTTTCAGTCATGGCTTTGCTTCAATACCAAGCGCCGGTTGACTATGCCGCGCAATTGGATGGCTTCAAGGATTTCCTTCAGCATTTCAAGACCCTTCAGTCGTCCTCGGAAGCTGCTGCGACTGAGGCGTTGGAGGATTTGAACATCGACGGAAACCGCACCAGCGATGAATACGACTTCATGGACGACGTTGATGACGAGGGTGCTGGGACTCATGGTGCAAGGAGGCGCAAGGAGCCTAAGCTCAAGTATATGCAAATTCTGCAGGATATCGCCAATCGCGATGCCTCGAATGTTGTCATTGAGCTAGACGACTTGGACATTGTGAGTCGACATGAAAATTCTGCCACTTTCACTATCATTGCTAACGACTGTTATCTATAGTTCGAAAAAGCTCTTCCCGATGAACAGCAGAATCTGAAGCTGGTCGAATCTATCCAGAAGAATACTAAGCGCTACATCGATGTCTTTTCGCAAGCTGTGGATGCGGTCATGCCTAAGGAGACCAAAGAGATCACGTACGTTTTGCGATTGGCTACGGTATGGCACAAGCGGCAATTTAAACTAACCCAGCATAGATTCAAGGACGACGTGCTAGACGTGATCATGTCCCAGCGTGAGAAGCGCAATGAGACCCAAGAAATGCAGGCGGAGGCCGATATGGATGCCGCCCCCGCTGCGTCCCTCTTCCCGCCAGAGCTAACTCGACGATACACTCTCAACTTCAAGCCTCTCACACCCTCCAGTTCCAGTAGCGACCGTGCCGGCAAGGCGCTTGCTGTCCGAAATGTGCGCGGAGAGCATCTTGGTAGCCTGATCACTGTCCGTGGTATCACAACTCGTGTCTCGGACGTCAAGCCCGCTGTTCAGATCAACGCCTACACTTGCGACGTCTGCGGCTGTGAAGTTTTCCAGCCCATCACTACGAAGCAGTTCATGCCCCTGTCCGAGTGTCTGTCGGAGGACTGCAAGAAGAATAACACCAAGGGCCAGCTGTTCCTGTCGACTCGTGCTTCCAAATTTGTTCCATTCCAGGAGGTCAAGATCCAGGAGATGGCCGAACAGGTGCCTGTGGGCCACATTCCCCGCACCCTGACTGTGCATTGCCATGGAGCTCAGACTCGGCAATTGAACCCCGGCGATGTCGTTGACATTGCTGGTATCTTCCTCCCTACTCCCTACACTGGCTTCCGCGCTATCCGTGCCGGTCTCTTGACCGACACCTACCTGGAGGCTCAGCACATCACCCAACACAAGAAGTCCTACAGTGACATCGGTATGGACAGCCGCACCATGAAGAAGATCGAGCAGCACATGAACTCTGGCAACATGTACGAGTACCTCTCTCGCTCTATCGCCCCTGAGATTTTCGGTCACCTTGATGTAAAGAAAGCGCTACTTCTTCTGCTGATTGGTGGTGTCACCAAGGAGATGGGTGACGGTATGCACATTCGTGGCGACATCAACATCTGCTTGATGGGTGACCCTGGTGTTGCCAAATCGCAACTGCTTCGATACATTACGAAGGTTGCGCCTCGTGGCGTATACACTACCGGTCGTGGTAGCAGTGGTGTTGGTTTGACTGCTGCAGTGATGAGAGACCCCGTGACTGATGAGATGATGCTGGAGGGTGGTGCCCTGGTTCTTGCGGACAACGGTATCTGCTGTATTGATGAGTTTGACAAGATGGACGACTCGGACCGAACTGCCATTCACGAAGTTATGGAACAACAGACCATCTCCATTTCCAAGGCAGGCATCAACACAACTCTGAATGCCCGCACCTCGATCCTGGCCGCTGCCAACCCGCTGTATGGCCGCTACAATCCTCGCATCTCGCCTGTCGAGAACATCAACCTCCCCGCCGCTCTGCTCTCTCGTTTCGATGTCATGTTCCTGCTCCTGGACTCCCCGTCTCGGGAAACGGACGAGGAGCTAGCCAGCCACGTCACTTACGTCCACATGCACAACAAGCACCCCGAGACCGATGACACCGGCGTCATGTTTACTCCCCACGAAGTCCGTCAGTATATCGCCAAGGCCCGTAGCTACCGGCCCGTCGTCCCCACAAATGTCTCCGACTACATGGTCGGTGCGTACGTTGCCATGCGCAAGCGTCAAAAGAAGGACGAGGCCCGCAAGCAGCAATTCTCCCACGTCACGCCCCGTACTCTGCTGGGTATCGTCCGTCTCTCACAGGCTCTTGCCCGTCTTCGCTTCAGCGAAGAGGTTGTTCGTGAGGATGTTGACGAGGCACTGCGCCTCATCGAGGTCAGCAAGGCCTCTCTCTACAACGACGGCGAGTCCGGTGCCGATCACACCCCCAGCAGCAAGATCTACACTTTGATCCGTACTCTACGGGAGAGCGGTGCTGCCGCTATCGGTGATGATGAGGACAACGCCCTCAGTGTGAGACGTATTCGTGAGCGCGTGCTGGCCAAGGGCTTCACCGAAGACCAACTCACTACCACCCTCCACGAGTATGCCGAATTGAACGTATGTCTTCGAATCCCCAGAATGATATCCAGAGCTTCTGCTAATTTTGTATTTTCTAGGTCTGGCAAATTGCCGGAAATGGTTCACGCCTGGTATTCTTCGACGGCGACGATGAGATGCACGGTTAATGCGATCATTTGGTTCTTTTTATTCCGTTCTTCAAGGTCGACTGGGCTTGTTTACGTATCTCAAGATGCATTCGGTGAACCCGAGTCTGGGGCCATGGGTGTTTAGGTGTCTTTTGAGGATTCTTTGTGGGGCAATAGAAGCCGGTACTGATGATATGTTGGGGCAATCAAAAGATCTTTAATCCCAAATCTGCTTTACTTTATTCTCATAGTGTTTCAGCCAGGTCCGTTTAAGCAAAGTAGTGGTAGAGGGTATGGCATTGATTATTCTAAAGGAGTGTCATGCCGCGTTAAATAGCCCCGAGCTACTATCATTCTTTGCGGGCTGCATATTAAGAATCTGCGAAGCGTCGCCCAGTTTCACTTAACCCGCAACCACAAATTGTACCAGGTGTTCTTCCATCAAATCGATGATCCACCAAGGCAAGTATCCTAGACAGCACAAGAGTTCCACTTCTTCACCTCATTGCACAAGTTCGAAGGTGCCGCGTATGGGTTATCGCACAAAGTATTGCAAACGGTGTTCTGAGGAACGAAGACTAGGAACTCGTAGTTGGGCATGTTGAGACGGAACTGAGAATGAATATTGTTGTTATCCTTGGAGGCCTTGTAACCGGCACGGCAGGCACAGTGGAAGGTCGAGCCCGTGTTAATACACGAAGTAGTAATGTCACAGCTGTTCTGGCCAGAGAGGGGATTGCAAGTGCCGCAAGTGGGCGCCGGGTTGGCCAGGGCAATAGTGGCCGCAGCGAGGAAGGCAGTGATAGTAGTGAGTTGCATGGTGAATGTTTATTTTAAGTCTCGATAAACGATTGGATGACGGTCAGAGTTGATCAGATAGTGTTTGGCTTGGGTATTGCTCAATTTCATGCGGGGATGGCACCATATCTGGGGTAGATCACCACCCTTTTATAGTTTATTCCAGGGCCTTGGAGGGGGGGGGGGGGCATAGTATCGAGTATACCTTAGATCACCATTAGATCAGGCTATAGTACCCAGAAATAGACCATCGTACCAGTAGACTGGGATAGACCGCACCCTTCTTGCTCTTTGTCCACGCCGACCAACATATCACGAGGCCACCAGCCAAGGATTGTCTCAGTACGAGAGAACTAAACCCGAAAGTCGATGTTGTAGCAAAAATCCAAGTTAACTTTTCTGGATTCTTCAGCCTCGGATAGGCCGGGGGAAACCAGCGCCCGCCCGATCCGGGGCTGGGGCGTGGCGAAAATACGAGACCTGGAACAAGGTCCCCAGACACCACCAATGCTTGTCAAGATAGCTGATGTGGATGACCTGCCAGCTGGAGAACAGGGAGGCGCACGACTAGTAACCATTCTGGAAATTCTCCATCGCCATGTGTTGAATGCCCGAGGGAATCTTGTGTCTGAGGGGTGCAGGTATGTCTCAGCTCGAACCTTCCACCGGCAGCCCTAAATGCCCATCGGGGTTCCGATTTCAACGCGTCCATTCATGTCCTATGTATAGACTGAATTTGCGGGGTAACGACTGGACTTGTCACTGCGGCGGCTTACACCGCTTCGATGTCTATGCTTTTGGGAAGCTTTGTGATTCTTGGACCCGGGATTTGGTTTATCCTATTGGTTACCCTCTTATTCGGCTTGGCTGGGACGCCGTGCCCGCAAGCTGGATATAAATATCATTCATGCTGTCATAGATCCGTCTGCTCGTCCATGGGTCAAGGGAGGCTGGATGAAGATGATAGAAGCAATACGAAGGAGGAAGAACGCATTAGGTATTGTTCGGATTGGCAGCAGTGGTACTATGGGGCTCCGCAATAATTGCCTCAATGGCTTGCATGTTCGTTCTAAATTACCCTTCCTGGACCCTGGCATGATATATGCTATCATTATGGTTGGTCTTGTTCTAAATTTGTCTACTGTATCCAATAACCTGCTAGTTCAGGACGTAAACTGCTATGTACGGCATGACAGCACGATCGACACGTCCGATTTCATTATTCGGGCATCATAAATCTAATGCTCACATCTTGATACTCGGCAATAATTGGACACCTTACTCCTGCGTGAGAATCTGAGCTTCTGCGTTAATATACCACGGGGTTTGCAAATCTGTATACGAGCTGACAGCGCAAAGCTATAGCTGGCGCATGTGGACTTGCATAGATTATTAGTTTTTGCTGTCGTTGAGATACGAGATGAGATCTGGGTCAAGGGTTTTTTGTGAGACCTTCAAATCGTACCTATCCCGTCTTGGCCGATAGGTTTGTTGGACAAGAGGATGGTGGCTTAAACTGCACAAATACAGGTTGTGGGTGGGCGGTCTCTTACAGCATTCAGCCCCCGTCAGCAGGGTCATCTACATGGGCAAAAAAGCCGAGTCTGGATGATCGTACAGACACTTCTGTTGTTTGGGACGCTTCTTTCATCTCATGGCGGCCGTAGAAAGCCAACTAAGACCCATAAACTAGGAGACAAGGCCAGGCCAATTCCCAAAGTTTGGGGTTCGACTAAAGGTGTGTCTTCGAGCCTTCGGGCTCTCCAATCAGTCGAAGGAAACTAGGATGTACCTCGTCGGTCAAGTCGCTGGCCTGCATGCTCCGCCCCTTAGCCTCGAAAGCCCTTCGTGAGCACTCGCGGGTGATACAGCTGCCTGCCCAGGCAGCAAGAAGGAGAGTAGTCGACGAGGACATGCGCCTGCCCTCAGACTCCAGCTCAGCCTGTACGTCCTCCTTGTTCTGTGCCTCCGTCTCATTATCCTTCTCACCCGAATCCCATAATTTATCGTGGTAAGCCGCTCGCCATGCCAGCATCGTTCCCAATGAGCCCGTCAGGGTATCTCCCTGGCCACCGCTGCGTTTAAGACCACCCTTAATATCGGAGATGATACTGGTGACTCCGTTAGAGATGACATCATGCGGCCCTTTTTGAAGAATAGTCACGCCACCCAGAGCCCTTGACAGCTGTTCGCAGGCTTCTGACTCTTTACTTGTTTTGTCGCCATCGCCAGCAACGTCTGCCTGGCTCTTAACATTGATGCCCAGTGCTTTTGCAAGTCTTCCAAACTCGACCACATTCGGTGTCAGAATGCACTCTTTGTATCCCTTGACCAGATCTGGATCTTCCGTGACGATAAGCAACCCATCGGCGTCCAGCACGAATGGGATAGATCGTGATCGCGCTTCCTTGATTACTTCTGCGACGACTTTCAGCGTGACTCCGTCACGGCCGAGGCCTGGTCCGATGACCAGTGAATGCAAACGGGAGAGCATAGAGATAATAGGGCCTGCAAGTTCGGATGCATTGATTGACTTGGGGTCCTTGACCGAGTCGGTGCTTGGCAGTATCGGGTGAACCATCAAGTTTGGAGAATAACCTTTGACAACCTGCGCACACTAAATGAGTATCATACTTTCAGAAAGGGGGGAAAGCCGGACTTACCGGTGCAGCAGAGCGCTCACAGAGGACATGACTCTGGAGTGTGTCAGTGTTCAGGCTCAGCGAAGTACTGCCTTCAAGATAAACATACCATATCACAGCCTGGAGCCACGTTAGTGTCTAGACTTGTGAGATAATATCAAATCATTCAATGGCATACCTAGCTTTGCTGATGCTATCGCAGAGAAGTATGGAGCTCCGGTATAGCTTTCGTGATGGTTAGCCCAGAAACCTCTGCAATACATATCAATTGGAGACCTACTCAGCGCAGCCTCCTATGACCGCTACGCGCCCCAGCTGCCCTATCGATCTGTCAATTACTTGCTGGCAGCAGAGCACCCCAGGATCCAGATGTTGCTGATCGTAGAAACTTGGAAATATGACAACAAACCTTTGTGAAATTTCTCGAGCATTGGCGGCACCATCTTGCGGACTTTGCCGAAGAGGATCTTCGACGACGTTGATACATGATGAACAGACTCCATTGTGAATACACGCTGTAAGGAAAAGCCGACAACTTCGCAGTATGGGGGGATGTGATTTCAAGATATAAGGACTGGAAAGCGTGGGAGAGCGGGTGATGTCACCGCCAAGTGGGGCCAATCGCTGACATATTTGTACATTTGATCAAGGACTCCAACTTGGAGAAAAAGATTACATCAAAATGATGGTATTCCTGAAAACACAAAATAAATGCTAATGAGATTTGGTATTGGTATGACGCCCGCTATAATGGTGTTCACGAACAAATGAATGGAAAAAAAAGGACTGTATGCTCCCCGTCTACAGACACCGCGAATATAAACGCTCAGAATGCTCGGCCTGAAACCCCCTCCCCATACAAATGAAAGTGTAGGAAATAACCCGTTGATGCATGTAAATATCACATCACCGCCTGTTGCGGGATGCAAGAGCCTCCAGCTTCTTCTGGCGCTCCAACTTCTCCTTCTTTGCCGCCATCTCCTGTCGCAATGCTTCCTCGTCTTCCAAGCGAGCGGATCGTAAGGCAGCATCTTCTTCCTCCCTCACGTCATCAAAGCCAGCTTCCATGTCAGAAGATGCGTCTGAATAGAGGTCGTCGTAGTCGCCATAGTTACCGTAATCACCTTCGTCCTCCTCGTCGGTGGCCAGGTATTCATCCATACGACGTTTGCCCTGCGGCCGACGCTCGGCAGCACCACGGTGAGATTGCCGACCGGCCGTTCCCCGATACCCAATAAGCTCGGGGGTCTGGGATGGCTTGGCTGTGCCTTTGTATGACAGAGGCTCGGGCGTGCGTCGCTTGACAGTAGGTTTGCCGGTAGCGGCCGCGGCCGGGCCAGGCGCGGGACGCTTCCCCGAACGTGCTGCTTTTTCTTGTGCCTTGGCCTCCTCGAGTCGTCGTTTGCGCTCCACCTTGCTCAGTCTCTCCTTGGGTACCTTCTGATGACGGAGCATACCCAACTGAGCGGGAGCTTTATCTTGCATAGCCTTGGCTTGCTGCATGAGATCGGCGAAGGAACCTTTCGGTGGTGGCTTGGAAGAAGTTGGTGCGGCCTTGGTTGCTGCTGGTTTAGATACGGTTGCTGATGCCGGCGCCGGTCTAGAAGCCATTGATTTGGTAACTGCCGGTTTTGTCGCTGCTGATTTCGGAGGTGCAGCTCTTGCGGGCGGAGCTGTGTCCGTTGGTGCTGTGTTGCTTCTGACAACGGGCTTCGGCGAAGCAGGCTTCACCGTAGTTGATGGTGCACCTCTTGGTATAATCTTGGACGTCGAAGAAGAAGCCGCTGGCCTCGTAGAGGGGACTTTGCTAATTGGTTGGCTCTCGCGTCTCTCAGGTCGAGCAAGTTGGTCCTCCGCCTTGCGCTTTATTCCGGTGCCCGCGTTCCCCGCAGGCCGAGGTGCGCGGGGCTCTGCTCTCAATGGTCTTTCATCTTTCATCGTTGTTGAAGATGGGGCTGGGATCGCTGGAGGTTGAGATAGCGGGGCTTGGGCAGGTTTGCCCGACCCGAGTGAGGAGAGAACGGAATCAAGAAACTACTCGAACAGTTAGATAACCTACAAGAGCAAATCATAGAGGAAGTGACGTACACTCATTTTGAGGGCCTGAAAGTAGCAAAGAAGCTATTTGGAACGATGTCCTCTGGAAGTTCAATGAACAAGATGTACCGATTACCCTCGATGATTAGTTCGACTGGGTAGCTTCATGACTCCGAACGCTATACCATGAATGGTTCTGGCGCCGGAGGCCCAGTAGCGCTGTCTTGATAGAAATGAATGATTTGGGTACCACAAGGTACGGCGCGACAGGCAGAGGCGCTCCCGGGGTTCTCGAAGAGGCAAGGAGTGCTTGAGCGGGGATAGAAGTTCAAAGAACCAGACATGATCCACGCCGAGATGGCAATATATCACGTGAACTGTACACGCGCCACACTCGCTTATATTTTCTGCCAGGCGGTGACACAGCCACATGAGCCGCAGCGCACTTTTCCCTCAATTTCGATGGCCCGCAGCTACTTCTTGTTTCTCAACCATCTTCAGAACTCGACGTTGCAGTCTCCGCCCAATTCGCGGTTAAATCGATTGTTTCTCAGTTCCCGTTAATCAGACCCCCAAAGGTATGTCTATTGCAACCTTGCCTCCTCTCTGCCTCGAAAAACGCGCTCGCGCACAAAACCATTCCTTTTCGCATCCAACATTTCGATAGCGACGCTAACAACAATTTTTTTCTCGGGAACAGTCAAATCAAAATGAAGCACCTCGCAGCTTACCTCCTCCTCGCCCTCGCTGGCAACGAGTCTCCCTCCGTCTCCGACATCAAGGAGGTTCTCTCCTCCGTCGGCATCGACGCTGACTCCGAGCGCCTCGAGAAGGTTGTCGCTGAGCTCCAGGGCAAGAACCTCCAGGACGTTAGTTTCACCCACCACGATCCTATACTGACGGAGAACAACAAAGTACTGACTTTCTGATACTAGCTGATCGCTGAGGGTTCCGCCAAGCTCGCCTCCGTCCCCTCCGGTGGTGCCGGTGCTGCTGCCCCCGCCGCTGCTGCCGCTGGTGGTGCCGCCGAGGCTGCCCCCGAGGCCGCCAAGGAGGAGGAGAAGGAGGAGTCCGACGAGGACATGGGATTCGGTCTCTTCGACTAAATGCCTTGCTCAAAAGCGTCTCAAAAATGACGAGTTGGGGGAACAGACATCTGGATGGAATGGCCAGTTCGCGAATACCCTTCAGCGACTGGTTCCTCAAATGTGCATTGTTCAGGCTGTTCTGACGCAGTTACGAATTCTCCATACGTGAGCCGTAAAAAGCTCCTAGCCAATACAGATTCTTCTGTCCTCCACTCTGTGTCGTATACGTAGGGCGTAGTCGTTGAACCACAGTTCTCGAGCCGGTTCGATACCATGAGCGTGGCAATGTTCTCTGTACAAGTCTATCGATTAGTCTCTCCTTGTCCGCATTCTGTAAACCGCAGTCTGTAATTCGCAGTCGGTAAATCGCATCCAAGATGTCAAATGATATCTCATGAACTTGCGTTCTCTTTTGATATCTTGCTTCTCTGGGGTTCAGGGCTCCATGACGATTTGGTATGTCACTTTCAAGGGAAATCAATGAAGAGTACCTCCCCTCGTAATAACATTGGGAGTAATTGCATGCTCTCCTATGTACCTTGAAATAAAATACCATACGTGACATTTCCAGTACTGCCATCCCAAAATGGACTAGTGTTTTAGGGCTTGACCTACCCGTCGCTTAGGCGAGTCCTGCCCACCTCATCAGTCCCAGTGTACCGGGCGACCGTCCAGCGACTCGACAACCCACCCGACAACCCATCTTCCTTCGCTTTTCGAGATACGTTCGAAAAGCGAGCTCTAAGGAAACACCGCAAAAATGGCTGACATCGAATACGTGAGTCGCCCTATTTTTCACACTGAACCCGAGACCCGTAATGCTAACAAGTATTCTTTTAGAACGCCGAGGAGGCTGCCGGTACGTCGTGAATCAATATTTATCCCACCCTACCCCTATCCGCCTGCGAAAAGAGAGAAGCCACGGAGAACTCGGAATGAATGTGCTGGAACGACAAACCCATGACGAAATACGAGATGGAGGACCAGACGGCTTCGACGCAGGGGGATGGACACGCAAATACTCACACGGCAAACGAACGAGAAACCGGGTCGCTGACAGAACTTTCGCCCAACAGAGATCAAGAAGAGAAGACAGTTCCGCAAGTTCTCTTACCGCGGCATTGACCTCGACCAGTACGTTTGATCCATCGACCCTATCTATCCGTGAAAATTCTTTCAGCATGCGCCAGCACGTCTCGGTTTCAACGACAAATTCAACGATCTACTTGGATCGTATGAATAACTCAACGAGTCGCTTGCGTGTTAGGTGCCATCGCTGCATAGGAACCACGGTGTGAGAATTTTGTGGAGAAGGAATCGCAGTCTAACGAACCCCTCCAACAGGCTCCTCGACCTCAGCTCTGAGCAGCTCCGTGATGTCGTCCACGCCCGTGCCCGCAGACGCTTCAACCGCGGTCTGAAGCGCAAGCCCATGGGTCTCATCAAGAAGCTCCGCAAGGCCAAGCAGGAGGCCAAGCCCAACGAGAAGCCCGACCTCGTCAAGACCCACCTCCGTGACATGATCGTTGTCCCCGAGATGATCGGCTCCGTCATCGGTATCTACTCCGGCAAGGAGTTCAACCAGGTTGAGATCAAGCCTGAGATGGTTGGCCACTACCTGGCTGAGTTCTCTATCTCTTAGTACGTGCTGCTTCTCCCATATACTTGCACCTATACATCACTAACCACCCCTACAGCAAGCCCGTCAAGCACGGTCGTCCCGGTATCGGTGCTACCCACTCTTCCCGTTTCATTCCCCTGAAGTAAACGATTCGAACGATTCCCCTTGGAGTGGCGTGTGGTGGAGATGGTGCTTGGATCGGAAAAAATGGGAGCCAGTATCGTCCCAACTGGATTCCTTTTATTCAGCTTGTATTTCCAGAGCGGATCAGCTGTTTCCATTTCAATTTAAGAGCTTGTCGGCATGAAAAAAAAAACTTATTTGGGAACTTGCACCCTCTCAAAAGTCTTTGTCGGTCTTCGGCAGAGCAAATGGATAGGACCTCTTATCCCTGGTTGCTTTTTGGGGTACTAGGGAAAGGAGTTCAATTTACGATATGATTATTTCAAGTTTGAATCTCGTAGAAGTGTAAGTCTAGCTAGAATGTGGATCAGAAACGCCATCGTACAGATTCAGAGGTACGCTACATGAAACAAATGGCTCTCCATTCATGCTATACACCTAGCAATGTCTCCATATGTTCCGTTTATGATACTCTGCGGGATAGGTGGTGATGGCATGGCCTACGGCCACGAGGACCTACCTACCAGTATATATATCTGTACTGCCCAGGTGCATTTGGTTCCACATACACATTTCATCGAGTTCTGGGCCTCAGCGGACGTACCCAAAACAATATCTCTCCGTGCGCAGTCCACGAACCGAGATCTGCTTTGTATCCCAGATAGTGCAGGCCAACTCACCCTGCGTGCTCGACTAATACGTAGGTATCAGACCAATCACGCAACGGTCGTTACTAGATCATGACGAGGGGTCCAATGGTCGGAGATATTGCGGAGCCATCTCCGCCAAACTGTTGAGAACGCCGACAGTGCCGAGGCTTGATTATCTATCCCTCTGGTCCCGCTGGCTGTCAGGATCACACTATAAAGATTCGAGTCTCTATCATGATATTTTGGTTTAATATTACATATACAAGCAATCGATCATTAGCGCTTAGAGTTGTCAGCCTCATGTATCACAAAGCTTAGTGTAGGGAAGTCCTTCGAGTCCGAGTATTTCGGTTATCATTGGCCACTTTGGCGGGGAATGCAACGAGAGGGCCGAGGCTGCCCGCTCCCCCAAGAACCGAGACTGCGGAGTAACCCCAAGATCCCTTTCCCTTTCCTCTGCAATCATATTTATACCCTGCCCGTACCCGGCTTTGCCGATCTACATGTTGTCTACCTATAAAGCCATTTGCCTATAGCGTGTCGCTTGACTTCTCGCCCTTGTATCACCTTGGCAGCACGAACGGATCGGCATTTGGCTCTCCCCCGCAATATGCCTGTCTCTTCCAACTACCCAACAGTCGATATTCCTAGCGTCGACCTGTGGTCATTCCTGTTCGAGCGCAAGGACAGACCATTCCCTGACGATAAAAGTAAGCCATTCGGCGAAGAACGGGCACTCTGCTGCCATATTCACGTCTGTTCTAACATGTCCCAGTCCTTTACCAGGATGCCGACACCAAGCGCCACTACACCTACCAGTCCCTAAAGGATGCCTCTCTTGAGTTTGGAAAGGGCTTGAAGGCCACCTATGACTGGCGCAAGGGCGATGTCTTGGCCCTTTTCACCCCCAACAGCATCGATACCCCGGTGCTCATGTGGGGTACTCTCTGGGCGGGCGGCATTATCTCCCCGGCTAACCCGGCCTACACGGTGGATGAGCTCGCCTTCCAACTGAAGAACTCTGGCGCAAAGGCGCTCGCAACTCAGGCTTCGGTCTTATCAGTGGCAACAGCAGCTGCCAAGAAGGTTGACATCCCGGAAGATCACATCATTCTGCTGGGCGACGAGCGGGACCGAGATGCTCGGTACAAGCACTTCACTTCCGTTCGAAACATCTCCCGTGCCACCCGATATCGTCGCCAAAAGATTACACCCGAAACGGATCTGGCTTTCCTGGTCTACTCGTCTGGTACTACCGGTGTGCCTAAGGGTGTCATGCTGTCGCATAGGAATATTGTCGCCAATGTTCTGCAGCAAGTAATAGGCGAGGGTGGGAACTTGAGTTGGAATGGAGGCCCTGATGGAAAAGGAGACCGTGTCCTGGCATTCTTACCTTTCTATCACATTTACGGTACGTCTATGAAGAGTCAATCGCGTAGACATGGACTATTTTCTGACAAACCCCTTCTAGGATTGACCTGCTTGCTCACCCAAGCCTTATACAAGGGCTACCACCTTATCGTCATGGCCAAGTTCGATATTGAAAAGTGGTGCGCACACGTACAGAATTATCGCGTGACATTCAGTTATATCGTGCCCCCGGTGGTGCTTCTATTAGGCAAGCACCCCGTGGTCGACAAGTATGACCTCTCCAGTCTGCGGATGATGAATTCTGGTGCGGCCCCGCTCACCCAGGAGCTGGTGGAGAACGTGTACGCTCGCATCAAGGTTGGAATCAAGCAGGGCTATGGCCTGAGCGAGACAAGTCCCACCACGCACTCCCAGCGGTGGGAGGATTGGCGCGACTACATTGGTTCCGTTGGTCGCTTGATGCCCAACATGGAAGCTAAGTACATGACTATGCCCGAGGATGGTTCGGAGCCTCGTGAAGTAGCCACTGGTGAGGTCGGCGAGCTTTCCGTGCGTGGACCGAATGTGTTCTTGGGATACCACCAAAATCCCGCTGCTACTCGGGAGTGCTTGTCGGAGGATGGCTGGTTCCGTACTGGCGATGTTGGCTACCAAGATGCCAAGGGTAACTTCTATATTACGGATCGCGTCAAGGAGCTTATCAAGTACAAGGGGTTCCAGGTGCCACCCGCCGAGCTGGAGGGCCTTCTGGTGGATAATCAAGCTATCGATGATGTCGCCGTGATTGGCATTGAGAGTGAAGCTCACGGTTCCGAAGTGCCTCTGGCTTGTGTTGTTCGAAGCGCAAAGAGCAAGGCCTCTGGTGCTACTGAGGCAGAGGAAGCTGCCAACATTGTGAAATGGCTTGACAGCAAGGTTGCCCACCATAAGCGTCTGCGTGGTGGTGTACGGTTCGTTGATTCGATTCCCAAGAACCCCAGTGGGAAGATCCTGCGTCGCATGTTGAAGCAGCAGTTCAAGGATGTGGGCAAGAGTCCGAAGGCGAAACTGTAGATATACTTGTTGAGATATACCATATACAAATCGCGAATTCATAGACTGCATCTTGCATGGCTTCATACGTAGAGTAAATAACAATATATTCCCGGAAAAGATTTGCCAAACTTTTGGATCATTCTTGCGCATCTAAATCAAGGGAAGAACCTCTTCACCATGCCCTCAACATCCTCCCCTTCCACAGCATCAATCTTCTCCTTGGCAACCCTCTCCACCGCCTCTTCAACCTTCTCCTCCCCATTAACAAGATCAATCCACCCCTCCGTATCAGCCCTTGCCAACAACAGATCCGCCACAATAGCAACATCCTCCCTCGTCACATTCCCCTTCCCCTTCGGTGTAACACCAAGCTCCACCTTCCTGGTCGCAGGCTCATCAGTCAAAAACCCGGGACGCAAATTAATAGCCTGGAAAGGACGCGTCGCCGCAGGGTCCTTCTTGCGCATGTATGCCAGCGCGGTCATGTACTCGTCTGCCTCTTGTTTGGCTTTGGCGTAGGTGGGCAGGACTTCGGTGTTTGTGCGAACAATGCCGGCCCATTGATCATCCGGCATCCAGTGGGGTTTATTCTTGCGACTGCCAAGGTAGGAGACCATGAGGAATTTAGATACGCTGGTTGACGCGAAGGAGGCGGTCATGAAGTGTTTGGCGGCCTCTTGGTCGATGGCGATAGTGTTCGCAGGGCCGCCTTTGCCGCCGGCACCTGTATAATCATTTGTTAGTGAAGTTTTCCATTTATATATTTCATATTCCTTTTTTAGAAATAGAAAATATATAGAAGGGCAAATGAATATAAGTTTGATGTGTGATCAATCGCTGTCCGGATATGGCGGATGCGGGCAGAGTGAGGAGGGGTAGCGTACCAGCGGACCAAACTACATAATCAGGCTTCACAGTGTTGAGGATCTGCTGAGCATCTGCAGCACTCTTGACATCGGCTAAGCTGGAAATTAAGACATTCACATTGCCCTTTCGACCCTTACCCAGGGCTAGGATCTCCTTTTCGTGGTCGGGGTTGCGCACCACGCTGGTTACATTCCAGGCGCGGTTGAGCAGGAGCGGGGTTAGGTAGAGGGCAACTTTGCCGTGGCCGCCTAGAAGAAGGACTTGCATTTTTGAGATATTGGGATGTGGTTCTGATAAACTTTGGAGAGAGGACAGAGTAGTTGAAGAGAGCAATGGATGTGTGGGTGGTTGTTAAGGCTCCTTCAGCTCATGCGGGGACTGCAGCTATGGCGTCATAGAGATAGGTGGCAACCACAGGAAGCTCAAGGTTAGTATTTTTATGATCCGTCGTGTATGTCAGATTCTAGCAGATTTCTAGGGTTTGACTCTGTTAGCCGTATCTGAGCCACTACCAGTAACTAAACGCAGACCTTTCACATTTGACATTTCAACTTCAGAGCGCACCCTCGAGAAGTATAGTGATGAAGTTTCTTTTCATAGAAGACTAATCTATAATTCTGGGGCTCAATTAGGACCTTTTCTACGGTCTCAAGAAGGAAGCTCCAAGTCTACATCCTTTTATGTTTTAAGCCCATGTCATGCCTCAGTCAATACTTCTTACTCCTGGTGGACTAAAGATAACCAAAGGAGTAGGCCAAGATATAATACCATGACTTGCATTTAGTGATACACCACTAGGTGCCTTCATTGGATGTTTTTTATGCTCTATCTGTGTGATAATATCTCGAGAAAATGGGCTTTGACTGTGGTCGTCGCTATATTTGGTGTTGGTGCCATCATTCAGACCTCTGCCCAGAGCTATGGCGCCTGGGTTGCTGGCAGAGCAATTGGCGGTCTCGGCGTAGGCACCCTGGCTATGGTATGTTGCCTCCCTCCTTTCTCTCATATCTTGCTCTTGTTTATCTAATGATGTATCCGTTAATGCGCCCCTCTGCATATCTCCGAAATCTCACCTCCCGAACTCCGTGGAACTCTCCTGGTGTTAGAGTATATCTCGATCGTGTCGGGTTATTGTGATATATACGGCACTCAATATCTTACTGGTGAAGCCTCGTTTCCTCTACCTTTCGCTCTGCAGATGATTTGTGCGACGATCCTAGGTGTTGGTATCCACTTCTTCCCCTACTCACCCCGTTGGCTTGCTCTTGTCGATCGTCGCGATGAAAGTCTGGCCAGTCTCAGCAAGCTACGCAAGCTCCCGTCCACCGATGACCGGATGCAGGTCGAGTATAAGGGCATCATTACCGGAGTCAGATTCCAGCAGCTCGTCCTAGAAAAGAAGCATCCTGGCGTCACGGGCGTCCGCCTGAAAATTTAATCGTGGTTAAATTTGTTCCGTTGTCAGAATTGGCATCGCACGGCTGGGTGACAGTTGCCATGGCATTTTCTTTTATCCTCGTTTATGAAGTGTCATGCTCACCTTTTAGATGGGCAATCCCGTCCGAGGTATTCAGTACTGCGACTAGATCTAAGGGTGTCGCATTGTCGGTGTGCGTGAAGTGGCTGTGCAATTTTATCGTCGCCATTGCCGTTCCACCTATGATGGCGAACAGGGGCTACCAAACTTATATCTTCTTCGCGGTAATGTGCCTGTTGGCTGCCGGTTAGGCGTTGCTGTTAGTTCCAGATACTAAGGGGAAGATCTTGAAGGAGATTGGATGAGGTGTTTGGCGATGTTCAGGGACAGGAGGAACAAGTTTTTAGGTGACAAGCAATTTCTCTCGGTCAAGCAGGAGACAATCTAGTTTACAAACCCATCATTCTATAGGAAATCGTCGTCAGAACCGTCGACATATATGTGGATGGATCTCGTTTGACGGGGTCTCTGCCATGAATATCAGGAAAGCGTAGACAATGTCATGTGCAATCTCTAGTCATTAAAGATGCCTCACTCGCATTAGCATATTAAATACGCCCGCAGCCATGATCGGACTGTGGATAAAGACGATAGACCAATATGGTGAGATTTGAAGCGGGACAAGAGATGCCATGCGAACTACAGTGGAATTTCATGTTTGAGCCCCGACCCAAACTTCACAGTCATCTACCAAGTCGTTCTTCCAAAGGTGAACCGAGAGACATTGCCTAGTCTACCTGGAAAGACGACTCCACAGACATTCGAAAGATCTTTGAATGGAGACGAAGTTGAAAAGTAGCTGGCTAAAGCTTTCTCCGCTCTCTTATTCCAGAACCTTAGCCTGCCGCTGTGTATAATTTGCAGAGGCGCCAGGAATAGAGACCATCGGTTGTTCTAGATGATGCAGAAAGAAGTAGCACGGAGAAGCTAGAAATCACGGGAACTATGAAGATGATTCAAGCCGTTATGCCAATCCATGGATGTGCTAGTGATAGAGTTGCTCATATCAGTGGAATTGGGAAAGGGAAAGGTCAGTTTCGAAGCTTGTTAGCATTGGAGCTGGTTTCAGGTATACAGGACCGATCTGCATACACTGGCAGTTCGAAGTCTCAATAAAGAGACCTGAGAATTGTTTCAACTAGATTCTTCTCAACTTCCTCTTTTGTTTGAGGCCTTTTGAAACTACATTATACCAGCTCCCTTGGTGGCCGATGTCTCATCTCCGGGTCTTTGTGCAACTCGCGCCCGATAAGTTTTGTACCTTTGCTGGGCCTTCAAATGAGGAAATTCTACTGCGAATGTCTGTACTATTTACATACACTTTAATGGAAAACGGAAGCCATAAAGGTTGTATTGTTGAATCTTGTCCAATCCAGTGAAAAGCCTCTTTGATTGAATCATGACGTCGGTAATTTATTAAGCTCCGTTAGCACATCAAAATTTCTCGGCAATGACATCCAGATTTAATCGAATCAAAGAGAGACTTTGATCACTTGGTCACGCAGGCTAGGCTATCTGATATCCAATGGGCTCTAGATCGCCTTGTCTTGTCTAGTATAGATTACCAGGGCGGGGGTTCCTACCACTTACAGATATACGCCCTTTCCATACTGACTTACAGTACATCCGGAGTCACACAAAAATACCAGATTCAACGGGCTCCACTTGACCCAAGAACCGTTGTCTGTCGTCCCTGGCCCTTGCAAAAGTGTAATCTGAGCACCGAGAAATCTCCATCTGGTGTAAATTACTCTCTTCAAGGTGAACATCAATCTGTTATGCGAAATAACGGGGTATTGGGCACGACGAAAGAGGAAGAGGGACGTGAGCGAGAGCGAGTGTTGGAGCAACCTCCGGTGGTGTTCATATCAAGCACTGCAACGAGCCCGGATCCAAGAAGAGAATGAGCGATCGCAGAAGGCCACAAGAAAGCAGGGCGGGCGCACTGACAACATCAGCCCTAGCAAATTTTGTCGAGTCAATGAAACAGGAAATTCGCAGGGGCCTGGCCATCCGCTCTGCCCTCCTTGCCCTCCAAGGTGCGGAGCACAGCTATCGAGATTACAGACCCAGTCTTTTCTTCTCTAATTTCAGCGTTTAAGCCTCTGGCCCGCAGCCATCGTGTGCTTCGTGCGCTCCAAATTCCCTCGTCTCGAACCCGGGATTGTCACCCGAGAGTTTCTGCGTTGACCCTGTGTGCTTGGATACAATCGGGTCCATGATTCCGAGTCGATCCCCATGCAAAAGAAGGGGGATTATTTACGATGATAGCGGCTCGATCGTCATTCTATATTGTCGAATATCAATGAATTCAGTAGTTTTATGCCGGCATACGGAGCATACAGTATATTTGTGTATGCTCTGCAGATAATGTCTCTGTGATCAAAATGCAGTCACGTAGTATGTGTGAGCCCCAGTTGATAGATCGAGTATTGCACGGAAATTTTAATCTCAGCCAGCGCCTCATTTGCACGAGGAAAGACGGGGGAGACGAAGGGGCGCCTCCGGTGGAGGATGGGAAATCCAAAATTCGATTTCAGGTCCCGTTATTGGGATACCAGTGGAGTCTCTGTCCGGGATGTTTCCCCACCAGCTACCCTAAGTACATATGTGCAGTAATAATATCTACAATAGAACGATTTCTTTCTAATCAGAGTTTGATTCAGCAAGCGATTCGGCAATTCAGGAGATGCATGAATGAAGGGAACAGTGGCTTTCTCCACTGATTGTTGCAGCCATTCATAGATCTCATCTTCTGCACACGAACATTGCCATTTAGCCCAGGGGTTACAGCCCCATACCATGCCCCTCTCGGGCAGCATCAAAATTACGAAGCCAAGCCACCCCATTTGGGGCTAGTCAGGGGCACCACTTGGCCCCCAGCCAATCTCCGGCGACGGGGAACTTCGTTGCAAGTTTAGGGTACCGCCATCGGGAAAACGCCAGTATCTTTGTAAATCCGTATGATTCGATGGTTCTGTAAGGCCCCCTCGAGAAAACAAAATCGAGCTGTTGGTCCTCCAATTCGACAGGTTCTGGCTTCTGGCCTGGACAAGTCTGCTTTCCCCTCTTCAAGATGGTGGGCATACAATTAATCTATCGGAAACCCCTCCGCATACTTTGTCTCGGTACCTGCACTGAGTGGCATATGTACTCCCTACTGAACTTGGTTGAAGAATATTCTGAAGACCACGATTGCCGAAATGTTTTCGCTGGCCAAGATGCGAACGTCGCTCGATCCGAGTTTTGATCAGCACGCCAGATATCCATTTCGGGCCATACTGCTGCTGGACCCTATGTATGCGCTTTAGCAGTATGTGCCTCGGCACCGCCCATTTAGAGCTGCCTCAAGACAAAATTGAGGCGGCATTATTAACAGCAAAGGACCGCCCAGTGGATCCTTCTTCGATAGATGGGAGAGGACAGAAGAAATCATCCATACAAAAAGTCCAGCCCGGGGTCATTCCTCCTCCAGGCCCGAGCGAAGCAGTTTCGAGGGCCATCAGCTTGTTTTTTCCACTCTTTGTGAAGGCCCTTGCCCTACGGAGTAAAGCTACACCAAAGGGAGCAGGTCCTCCGCAAGTGGTCCAGACGCTCGCTAACGCAAAAAAGCTTTTCCCACACCGGGTCCAGCAACGGCTGTCAAGCCCTTCCCCTCCAAAACGCGACCCAAAACTAATTCGCGCTAGGCAATGTTTGTCCCCAGTCCTTCCCCTTTTGGGTGTCGCACCGTTCGTGTTGCCGAACTCCATGATCTGTGCTTTATTTTCCATGATCTCATAGTTCCACAGAGAAATATCTAGTCTTGGGCCGAAAAGCCGGATTTGGACAGGCCATGATGGAGTCAATAGTTATCTCTTCCTTCAAAAACTTTTCCAACGCTAATGATCATCGCTGCAGGGTGGGGAGGCAATGGCATTGGCGCTCACCTGACCACTTTCTGTTTCTTTTGACCGGAGCTATAGATCGGCAGAGGAGCAGCAATCGAAACGTAAGCAGAGCGATCATACAGTAGAACCGAACTATGGTTTGTTTACTGTGGGTACAGGATTGGATGGAGGTGGTACTGCATCTTGATAGCTTGATCAGATGAACGACCGGACCATAGATTTCCCACTATTGGAGAACCGTGCAAGAAGTGCTGCACGACGCAGGAGGCCCTGCAGTATCGGAGAAATACGTCAAGAGTGGCTAATTTTATCGACGACCAGCTGCAAGCCATCTCGCCGTAAGCCATGGCTTCTCTTCAGGAGCGCGGCAATTGGAAATATAATTGTATCGTGGTGCCTCGTTGGGGTAGGAGTTCTCTGCCCGCATGCTGCGGGCTTTGCCGCCCATGCAAGGAGATCGATCGCATTATCGGTCGCTAATACACCAAAAACAATAACAAATCTTTGGTTATCTCTCCCATAATACCATTATGCTTTCATCATTCGTCATTCGTTCTTGATCTTGCCGTGTCTCACGCGGAGGACACGATTCATGGAGATATTGCCCGCCATCGACTAGATGTGAAAGTACGGTACACTTCGGACTTGCCTAGGCAGGCAGCTCAGAAGCCCCCGAAGCCCCGGGCGAGCATCAGCCAAGACAACTGGGTCCTTCATCCGTTTAATATTCGGGGCATCGGGGATCGTCCAGTCCACTGTTCGTGGAAGCCCTGGGGCAGTCCCGTGTCCAAACTCCCGGAACGACTAGAACGCCCAAGGTGGCCGGCTAGAAAGGCTAGTGGGATTTTTCCATTTATTAAATTCAACTGTTGGGAGACCGGCTTCGCACTGCCGGAAGAGCAACGGGTTAGCCTGCTAGGAACAGGTTAGGACCCTTGTCATTCAACGGACTCACTTGTTTTGTCGTACCGAGTACGGCGACATGGTTTTCTTTTCCATTGGGGCAGTCCCCATCGCCATTCGATACACCACCTAAAGCGAAGCAGGCTTGAAAGTTGGAACGCGTCGCAACTCCAAGCCCCGCGTTGGTATGAGCTCAACCATCCGGCGCATCTCTTTCCCCATGTCGCAGCGCGACTGGGATCCTCCACAGTCGTTGAAGTGGCGGTTCAGCCCCAGATCCACATGCCGCAGCACACGCGAGGTAAAGGAGAGATACGATAGTCACTGCACATTGATAATGTCTGATTTAATATAATGTACACCTACGGAGTACTGTACATACTACTATACAGTATATATGTACTTTGTATAAGAAGATGGAGCAGGGTACACTGTTTAGGTTAAAACTGAAGAAGGAATAATACCAATACCACTTCAATACGCGGTACGCTGCAAGGGACGTTTCAATTGGCCCCTCCTCATTACGCCCTTTTCTCCTGCCAATTTCTAAATTTCCTAGATTCCCCCCTCAATGTGAAATGCTGGTCTTTAAATTACCAGGCACCGATCTCGCGACCCCTCAGTAATGACTGGTAACCAATGATGGTTAACGGTCATCACCGACAGCAGTTGAAGGGTACTGAACGGTACTGGCCAGTAATTGGCACAGCATTAAGAGCTCTCCGCCGTAACCCATGGAAGCACCCTCGGGAAGCCCCTTGTTGGACCTCATGGGCATTGCACTGCAGATGACGGGAGGTGATATAAACAATAAACAGAATCAACTGATCAAGATCGAATCCTTAGAATAATCACACTCGTCGATTTCCGAGATCAACTGGAATGGTGGGCACTCTGGACGAGGACGATCCGGATCCAGATCCCCTTCTGATGAATTTTTAATTTTATTTAGTCTGTTTTAGTCTCTAGTTTTTACTTTTGATTTTCGATTTTAAATAATTTTTTTTTCTGCGGTCCAGTGTCTAGCCCCGTAACGGAAAGTCAAGTAATCTACAGTACGCCAACGCCAGCGCTAACACCCTCAACCCGCTAGGGTACTTTTCTCTCCCCATTCCGTGCATCTTCTGTACTCATCGCATTCTTTGACGAGGTCGCTTCTTCGTTCTCTTCCTCTCCTTAGTCTCTCGTTCTGTCATATTTCGGGTCCCCGTCGCCCTGTCTCTCTTTCCTTCTACTCAACTGTACTCGCCATTGCACTTTCGACCAGAAACACGCACTCCCCTCTTTCAACTTCCAATCGCCTCCCAATCAATTGGCCCCATTTCCTTTTTCTCGTGTGATCAGTCCAGCCATTTTGCCTCCAACCCTCGACTGCCGCTTGATTGGTGTTTGATCCCCTGCGACCCAACCACTTTTCGACCTACTGTACGCCGAATACCTCGAATCGCGGAGACTACTTGACACGCGCTACTCGCATTCCGTCTACTTCAGGAGGCAATCCGTCGTTGCTCTATTGCTCTCCCCGCCATATTCGCACCATCTTGCGCCAAACGGCCATGCCGCTCTTTCCACTCTCCGGTTAAGGAATCTCCAGTGAGTCGGTCACAGGAGTACAATTCAGGGCGAAAAGAAATGATTAGCAAGACTGACATTCAAGCTTTGAATTTAGCAATCGTTTACTCGGTCCTCTCCCTCGCCATTCGCTTCGCTCCGAGCATATCTAGGCCGGTAATCGCTCTTTCTATCGCCGACAGAGTCTCGGTCACTCTTATTTCATAATGCATCGCTTTCGCAAGAACAAAAAGGTCAAGGAGACATTGGATGAGTTGGAGAATGGACCATCAACCTCGACCTCGCCATTTAGTTTGAAGCCCTCAAAGAAGAAGGATGCGGCAGAGGAACAATTCAAACTGGACCTATCGGGGGCGCTCCCTTCCTCGGATGATTTCCGCACGAGTCTGCTCATGCCCAAGCTATCCGCTCGGTTCAGCATGTTGAGAGAACAGGATGACCCAGATACCATGATTGGGAAGGCCAGCGATGATAGCGTTCTGTTCCCCAAGCGAGCCTCACGATTGAACCTATTCGGCCACAATCCCAGTATGTTGACGGATATCGACGAGGTATCATCCAACGACGGCAGTCGTCCTTCGATTGCCCTGGGACGAGCAGATTCCTACGCGTCTGGCATGGAAGGAGGATACGGTACCGACGACGACCGCTCGCAAAGTGGGAGCATCATGAGCCGAGCTCGTCGGGCGGAAGGTAACAATCTTTTCGGTGGCCGCCAAAAAGTGTATCGCATCCCGGTCCGCTCGCCTGCGGCGACATCGCCCAGTTCAACGGAGCCCAACCGCGGTATGGGCAAGTTTGTCTACGAACATGATTTGAATATGTCCGCCTTCCAGAAGATGAGGCACAAGGAGAAGGAAGAACAGCGACTTGCGGAGGAGGCAGCCCAAGCAGAGGCAGCCCAGGAGACCGCGATGCAAGAATCAGAGGATGCGACTTCAACTTTCTCCACAAAACGCACTACCTACTCTTCCACGGCGTCCGGGCCCACTAGTAATGCTCGTACCTCGACCGCTGCCACTTCAATCGACGAATCCCTGCCAAGTGCCTCTCAGCCGTCAACGGCTTCCGCGCCTCCTCCAGAATGCCCAGCCGATGCTCACCCACAATCCGCCATGTCTACACCCCGTAATGGCTCCGTTCGGTCTCGTCGTCTCTATGGACAAGGCCTCACACAGACGGCTCAGAATCAACAGTCCTCGACTTTGAACCGCCTGGAAAGCCTAAGCCGTCAGCGTGCCGGAACGCCAGATCTGCTTCCATTGAACCGTAATTTCTCTCGCAGCGCCACCAACCTGCGTGATCGCCTCCAGAAGCTGAATATCATCGAACCGGCTGCCACGTCTCGGTCCACCAGCCCTCCCTCCTCGGCAACTTCACCCAAGCAGCCCATACTTCCCGAGGCTGCTCTAAAAGATCGTATTTCGCCCACTGCGGCTAGCTTTGGGGTCGCACCTCCCCTGAGCCCGCCAACCAGCGAGAATGAGGATGGTAACAACTTGCTGGCAGCGGCACTTAACCCTGAAGATCATGGAAAAGCCACTGCCATGGGTCTCTTCAACCGGCCTGCCACCGGCTTCGATGAGCAGCAGTTCATGCACCGCCAATTGCAGATGCATCAGGGACGCAGCACTCCGCCACGACGCCCGTCTCCCCCACGCCGTGTTGCGCCACAGGAGCCAGCTGGCCGCTCGCGGGGCCTTTCCAAGTCTAGCTTTCGTTCGAGAGCCGGTTCTGCTTCTTCTCATTACAGCAGCGACGCCCACCACAACATTGATCACTCACGAGCATCTAGCGTGGAGGCCTCACCGGGTCGCCCAGGCATGACAACCTTCTATGCCAACTCGACTGCCAGTGATTCTGGAGACGAGAACGATAATCGCCGCTCGTACGAAGTCTCTTCCGTAACCTCTATGGCCGCCGAATTTGGCCACCCGCTGCAACATGCCAGCACCGCCTCCAAGCCTCACACTCCCACGAGCGAGCATCTGGAAACCCTACCAGAGGTCAGATATTCGGATCTAGGCGACCTCAAGCCTATCGAGGAAGACGACAGCCTGGAGAACGATTTCTCAGCTCAGCATAGAGATGGCAACACTCCTGAGCGGCCGGATTCGCCAACATTTGGCCTGAATGGCTTCATCCAATCTCACTTGCGCCAAGTGAGCAACCAGTCCTCCATCTACCCCCCACCATCCCCAGGCCTACCACCTCGGGATCCCAATGCAAACGACCTTGCTACCGACGAGCCTATCTCTGAGGTAACTACTACCTCGACTACCCCCGACGAGACGCTTTCGACTCTCGACATGAAAATTGAGCCCTCAAGCCCAAAGGCTGCGTCCCATCAATCCTCCGAAATCACCGTGAATCGTTCAAGTGGAGGCTCCTCTGATGCTTGTGCACCGCCTGAACACGGCGTCGCAGCCCCACACTCCACGAATTGGAAGGATGAGCTGGTCTATCACCACCGTCGGGACGGAAGCACTGAGACCCAAAAGGAGCGCGAAGAGTTTGCTATGGAACTTGCCGAGCGGCGTCGCAAGGTCCAAGAGAAGCTTCGCAGCGTCGCTGAGAGTGAAAGCCGTTCTAGCAGCCCGACCCCCGGCCGACAGACTCCTGATCTTGCTGGGTTCAAGGCGGGCAATGCTTTCTCCCTCCTGAAGCACAAGTCCGGCAAGCAAGGTACCCCTCAGCAGGACGCCAAAAGCAAGATGTATGGATATAACAGCGGCTCTACTCCCGCCCTTGTATCAGAGGATTCTTGGCGCGAGGAGGAACGCCCCTCTTTCAACCTTGGTCGTCACTCCAACTCCAGCTCTCCGATTGTTGGATCAGAACGGTCAATCCGGTCGCGTATGCCCACCATCGGTCGCAACAGCAACGAGGATTCTCGCGAATCTAGCCGCAGCCGGGGTCCCTCCCCGCATAATGCCTTCCGATCTCGCTCCGGCTCGGACGCCTCTGGTCGGTCCAAGAGCCGATCTCGCTACCGTGAGCGCGATGATCTCGAGACTGTGAATGAGGGTGCCGTCATTGCTCACGACAATTTCGTGATTCCTCCAAACTTCGAGTCACCTTCAGTCTCTAGCTCAACCCGCCCCTCAATGGAGGTTGAGCCTCTCATGTACGATCGTTCTTCTTCTGCCGCGTCTGGCCGATACCGCAGCGCCAGTCGTTCAGGGACTCCAAACTTTCAGTACGAGCGACCGTTTGCGTACCAGCAGTCGCACCCTCCCTCTATCATCGGCGCTACACCTCGGGCCCCTCCCGCTGCTCCTGCATACTCTGCCAACGCCACCCCTCCGCTGAATGAGGACCAGTCTCCGACCGCGACTATGTCTTCGGTGGCCAATAGCGCACATGCCCTACCCCAACGTGCTCCCGGTAGTAACTTGCTCCAAAAGCGCAGTGTCAACAAGAAGCTCATCTCCGAGCCAACCTTGGTGTCCTCCACATCCAATGTACCCCTCGTCGGTCTCCCTACAGGCAACTCGATGGCGTCCATTTCTTCACAGCAGGGGGCTACTCCTCCTCTCCCACCCATGAATCCCCGCCGTCGCCGTGGCACCCAGACCATTCTCAGTGCCTTCAAATCCGATAAACCTGAGTCCCGGATATCTTCTCCAGCCCCCAGCATTTCTGATGAGCAGAGCTACTTCCCTGATGATGAGAAGCGCCCACGCTCCCGCAACCGTCTGCGCAAGACCTCCAGCGAAGGTGGCAACCTTCATGGAAGAGCCCGTCTGGAAGCCATGGCTAGCCCAGCCCCTGCTGTTCCTCAATACCCACCCCCCGCAATCCCCGTGGATGGTGGCATGTTCTAGCAAACCAGCCGGCCTTTAACTCCCGTTCTCTCGTTTGTGGTTTCCACTATCATGCGTCTTTGTCTCGGTACATTGCCGCATATTCCATCCATCTCGTTCTTTCCATCGTCCATCCGTGAGCTGAATTCCACTTTTTCTGGATATTTGTTTATTTTCCTTTTCATTTGAACTGTTCATGACTATATACCACCTGATGCATTTTCCCGAGCGTCTACTATCTACCTGTCATTATACACTATGCCATTTCGTCTTGTCTTCGACTTTTGTTCGTTTGATCACATTTTTCTCGAGCGGGGGAGCAACTAGTATAGCTGTACAATGGTGCGAAAAATTAATACCAATTACTTGAAGCATTTCTGCATTCAACTATCATTTTCTCGTGTCCGCAAACAATAAATCCCTTGGCAATACGAGTGCTTGTCGAGACGTGCGTGCGGATAAAATTTCCCGCCTGAAAACAAAAGGCGTCAAAATAAGGTTCCCACGTGGTGGTCACGTGTAATGATAAACCCTGAAAACCCAATATCAAGTATAGAAAAGATCACGTAGTTTCGCAGCATTGATGGGAAAATTTGCATGAAACTTCCTTATGTCAAAATAAAATAATCATTCCAAGTCATTGTTCATGCTTGTAGAGTACTAACATATTAAATTGATCTTTTATAAATGGTTAGTACATCAGTCTTGCTCGGCGCTCGTTGCCTGGGAAAGCTATGTTGTCGTTTTGATTTTACGGATATTCGCTCAATTTTGTCCCTAGCTATCTCGTTGCCTAATCTTCTCTTATACTACTCCGGTTTGTGTTTGCCTCAGAGACCCGCATTAGCTAGGCCGAAGAAGGCGGTTGTCTAGAGACCTGGGAAGGGTATCTAAATTCATATTTTCTGGCTCTTCCTCAGTCTCTCATCCTTCCACGCACTCTCTTTTTCCTCCTCTTCCTCCCACGCACTCACGCATCTACAGCCCTCTCTTTTCTACAGAATCACATCCCAGCCTTGAGTCCACAAATTTTTTATTTGAAACTGCGTCAGTTCGGTCTCGAACTCTCGATTCGTGATGGCTCCAGCACCATCACGTATCACTCCCTCACAGGGAGATGCGTTTATCAACAATGGACCGCACTGGACCACCGGGCTGCCTCAGGACTGGAGAGATGCTTGGGGTTTGGTTCACCTTCCTGCTCTACCGCCTGAATACGACTCTGAATCTGCTTCTTCTTCTTCTTCTTCTTCTTCTTTCTCTTCGCCCCCTCGCCCTGCACCATCTGTTTCCCCTCCTCGTCTCCCTCGTTCTACCTGGCACTCTGCACCAGACACCCACATTTACCCTCACCAATACGATCAATACGCCTATCAGGATCTCCCAGACGCTCCTCAATATCAAGGCTCTCTTCAAGGTCAACAACAGCCACAAGCTCAAGACTACCAGCCCCATCCCCATTCTCATCATCTCGATCAAACCGTCCCCCAGAGCCAACCCGCTCCTCACTCCACTCAGCCTCCTGACAGTCCACCTCCGCCGTACCTGCTTCACCCAGATCTTTCTGAGAAGCTGTATGATTTTACCCAGCAAACTGTGGATCAAATCACCAACACTCTGGGTGCGGATCGTTTCCACGAGGGACCTACAGAGTCAGTAGTTAGGGAATTGGAGTCTGCTGGATCTTGCTTCGACCGAGAGCTAAACTTGCTTTTCGAAGATCAAGTCGACTCTGAGACTCAGGAAGCTATCGACTGGATGATCAAAGAGCCCGCCCATTGGCCTCTTGACGAATCTCTCGAGTCTGTTGTCAACGAGTCACTTCAAGAGATGATCAAGGATTCAGCTGAAGCAGTTGCCGACCCCTCCAAGCACAGTAAGTTGATGTCATAATATTATTACTCTCAAATGTGCCACCAGCTAACCACCTTCACTACAGGCTGTGCCTCTCCTACGCCTTCCTCCTTCGACGTCGGTGTTTCCGACGTTGTCGAAGCTCCAGCCGAACCCAACAAAAGGGTTCGTGTCCGCCTCTACAAGAACAAGGCAGGACGCAAGAAGCGCCGCGAGAGACAGCTGCAGAAGATGGCTCGGCGCACCTCCAACCATCCCGAGCCCGCCAGCGGCTTCCCTGGCGATGCTTCGCCAAACAGCATCGCCGACACCATCATCGGGTCGGACATCGACGTCGCGCATTCGCCCTCCCCTCCGCCTTCCCGCTTGCCTCTACCCACTGAGGCCATGCCAGTTGTTCCTTCGGCGCCGGCTAACCCCGAGGCCCCGCCCAAGAAGAAGCAGAAGGCGAAGAAGAAGAAGGGGAAGATTCAGGCCGAGAAGGCCGGTGACAACATCTCTTGGGAGTCTTTGGATGCCCAGCTCACGGCGTCGGCTGCGCCTGCCCAGGAGGAGGAGGAGAGAGCTGCCTCCCTCTCTGCCGCCCCCCGTGTTGGCGATGTGTCCCCTCACTCTGTAGACCAGAGTGAGAACAGCTGGGTTCAGTGGCCAATGCACGGTCGGTCGGTATCAGCTCAGCACTCGCACGACGGTGGTCACCAGATTGGGTATGAACAGCCCTGGTCTGGCGTCGTTGCGGGTCCTTCTGGAGATGGACCGATGTGTGGGTTCTGCCCAGCCTGCTGCCACCACAATGGCAATCACCGTTGCAGCTGCTGCTGCCTCCATGGCCCAGCTGACTGCTGGTATGCGTCGGATATCAATTCCCCACGCAATACCGATTTGCTTGTCGCCGCCCCGCCCCCGCCTGCCGCCGACCAGGAGCTTGCGCCAGCGGTTGCTTCGCTATTCGAAGCGTACCGTATGTCGAAGATGTCGAGTCCCAAGTCCTCGAGCTTGGGTGAGCCTGTCAGTGAGCCCATCGTTGAGTCGGATTTGCTGTCTGTCGTCGATCGACAGTCGTCCCGGGCTTCGTCTGCCTCTAACCAGGCACCAAACGAGCCCGCTGTCGTCTCATCCACGGCAGACACCGACACCACCCTGGATGCTTGCACCATTCAGGAGACAACCCCGGCCAACAACTCGCAGAATATGAGTTTACGCCAGGCTCACCCCGGCCAGTTCTTGACTCCGGAGGACTTGAAGTCCCCCAGCCTGTACTTTGACGCCAAGTCAAAGAACCCGAGCTCCTCCGTTCTGGCTTCCAGTGAGTCGAATGAGGCTTCGCGGGATACTAGCCGCAAGCCATCGACCGCCGCCAGCAACGACCCCGAGGAGAAAGGTGCGTCAATTTCGGCTGAGGACACCCCGGAGAATCGCAATCAGGGTTGCCAGAATTTGCCTACCGACACCCGTCAACAGTCCCCCCAGCCAGAAGCCATTGGCCCTCTGGCTTTCCAGACTGAGCATGTCAAGACGCTGTTTTGCAATCTTGAGTTTGCCGACGTTCAGCTCCTGCTGAGTCCCGAATTGTCCCATCCTCTCATCGTTTATAATCTCCACAAGGCGATCATTGCTGGGAGCCCCTTCTTGCACGACGTGATGGCGGCCAAGAGACACCGTGATGGGGGTGTCGACCATATTCGCGCTTTCACTGGAATCTCATTCTCTTGTTCATACGCCTTCACCATGGCCCTTCAGGTCCTGTACGGAGTTCCCCTCGTCACCAAGGAGACCCTTCGCAAGTTCGCTCTCCAAGGACTGGGCCTTCCCGACGACAACGGTACAGGCACCTTCTCTTTTTCCATTGAGCGTGCCCTGGTTGATTTTGCTCTTTGCTACGCTGCCGCCGGTGCCTTCCTCGCACGTCGCGAGATCACCGAGCGAGGTATTGACTTGGCCATCGATCACATTTCCTGGGAGACTGCGGAGTTTATCCTCAGCTTTGGCATGACCCCCGTCAGTTACATGGTGACCTGCCCCGATGTGCCTTTCTCTCCAATCAGCCCCGCCAACTCGCGCTCGTCGTCTCTCTCCATTGCCCATGACATTGGTACTCCCGTCGCTGGACTCGATCATTTCCACGACTTCCACTATGTGCAGGCACAACGAGCTCAGAATGCTGCCCTGCAATTCATCACCGCAGCAGTCACGCTGGAATTCGAACTGTACCGACGCGCCCAGGCTCACTACACCCCGAGTCGAATTCCGCCTGCTCTACACACCCTCCCAGGCTCCCTCCTATCTAACCCACGCCTGGAAGAGATCCGATTTGGAAGTTTCCCATCCTTCGCCGACCTGCGTCCCACCGACCAAGCCATCCTCGTTCCTTCCGCCATGTTGATCACCCTCCCATACCCGGTCTTCATGGCTGCTCTTGATACTATGAAAGCTCGCGGTAACCTACGCGCCGAGCTGATCAAGGAGGTCGTGGAGGAGCGCGAGGCACGTCGCCTGAATGCGCTGCGTGTCTCTCTTCGCGTTGATCCAAGCAAGGTCGCTCCCGAGGCCTATGAGGAATTGAAGTACCGGGAATTCGTCACGATGGAGCCAAGCGAAAACACCAATGATCAAAACGCGGATGCGCTCCGTGCACCGGTCGACCGGGTCTTCGTTGGAGATGATTTTCCAAACAAGGCGCTCCTGAGACCCCGTCGCCGTGCGCCTGCCGATGGCTCCGGCCCTTCCCGCGCGCGCAATGCCACCTGAATCTCTATGGCATACCCCAAGCTTTGTATGAATATTGAGAATGAGAAGAAAGAGGAGCATCCGAGGAGTGGGGAGATGCACAGTGAGTAATACCATTCACAGTGCCACATTAATGATGAACATGAGAATACGAGGATAGCTCCAGCCAGGTTCACACACAGTGTACGATAAGGACCTTGGCCATGAATAAATGAAATTTCAGTTCCAAAATTTAAATTGTTTCTTTCTTTTCCATTGGTATCGTAAATCACAAATCTGTCACCCAAAAAATGCCTTTCTATCTGTCCATGGTATCACACTTTCTATACATGTACTCAAAAACGGAGGATCATAGTCTAGATGCGGCAAGTCACGACTTGTCGGGGAAGCCAAAGCTCTTGCCGAAGGGAGGGAAGACAAAGCGCTGGAAGGACTTGGTAGCAGCCAGCTCATCGGAGTACTTCTTAATAGTGGCAATGTCCTCGGCGTCCAGGTGGATCAGGTCCTTGCGGTTGGCCTCGATACGGGCGGGTGTGACAGACTTGGCCAGGACGGAGGAGCCACGGGCGACTAAGCAGAAGCAAGAAAGATCAGTTAGAAGGCGAGTTTCTTTTCAATATTTCCACATTGGAGGGTGAATCAAGGAGGTAAGGGTAGACATACTGTGCCAGCTAAGCAAAACGGTAGCCGGAGAGACACCACGCTTCTCAGCAACCTCGACGATAGGCTTCGCCGTGAACAAGGGGCTACCCGTGCTACCCAGGGGGCTGTAAGCGGTAATGTGGATACCCTTCTGGTTGCAGAAATCGACAATCTCCTGCTGGGGCAGCGAGGGGTGGTTCTCGATCTGATTGACGGCCGGGGTGACGGTGGCCTGGGGCAGGAGCTCCTCCAGGTACTGGACGCTGTAGTTGGAGACACCGATGGCGCGGACCTTGCCGGTGCCGACGAGCTTCTCCATGCTCTTCCAGGTGGTGACGTGGCTGTGGTCGTGGACAATGTCCCGCGAGCCGTCCGGCAGCTTGGGGAAGATGGGGTGGTTTCCTGTGTGAAGGTATTAGTATCATTTTTCCGGGCTTTTTTTTTTTTTTTTTTTTTTGCTCTCTCGAGATGTCCAATTCTTCTGAGAGAAAGGAGATCGCGTAGGGAGAATTACCGTTAGGGTTCATAGCCAGAGGCCAGTGCATCAGGTACAAATCAACGTAGTCCAGACCCAAGTTCTTCAGGGAAGCCTCGAGACCCTCTTCGACGCGAGCGTGGTACGAGCACCACAGCTTGGTAGTGACGAACAGATCCTCGCGCTTGACGATACCCGCATCAATGGCCTCCTTGATACCCTGGCCGACCTCGTGCTCATTGCCATAGCACAGAGCACCGTCAATGTGGCGGTAGCCCACCTTAATAGCGTGGCTCACGGCACGAGCAACCTCGCCCGGCGCGGACTGCCAGGTACCCAGGCCTAGGGCAGGTATCTCGGCACCGGTGTTCAACTTGAAGCGGACGTCTGCTGCAGCCATTGTGATTGTAGTAAATGTGTTTATGGGGGTTAAAGAGAGAGAAAGAAAGGAATTGAGGCAGAAGAGAAGTAAAAAAAAAGAATCTGAAAGGAGGGGGGGGGGGAAATGCTCGATGTAAAGATACCCCGAAGTGTTTATCCCCCACGCGGGGGGGGCTCTTCTTTTTGCCCCGCCACTGACTCGGCCCCGGTCACGTTCTTTTGTTCTTCCATCAATCATCTTCCACGTTGGACAATGTACTACAAGTAACTGATATCGCCCATTGTCCTCAATTATCTGACTATCTAGGGACTGATGGATCGATCACGATGGTGTTCAACCATCCTCTCTCCTCGTGAAAAGACCTAGGATAACGGAAATGATGGAGATGCCCCGCATCGGCAATGGTGCAGAGACGGAGATCAACCGACCGGGTCCTGATCCAAATTCATCCGATGATCTCATTCTTCGAATCCAAGCGAAGACCCATCTGGGTAACCGACGGCGACAATAGCCCAAAGACCATTCGGGCATAAGTCAGCGACCCCCCGGAAACCAGAATCCTGCCGGGCCCACGTGACCCTACTTGGTCCCGGCTGACATCAACATCCCCACGCCGTCCAGTCTTTGTCCTATCATAACTCGCGTCCATACTCGTGTGGGGTGGGGGCACAGTCCAGAAGCCACAGGGCAGCCCGAATTAGTCCAAGCACGGATTCTGGAATCCGTGATCGTGACTCCAACGATGCTTGTTCGCACAAACTCTGCCTGCAAATCATGGATCACCCGGGGACTATTGCCAGAAGCGAGCAGGGCGGTACCTTCCACAACGTACTGGACGTCGGAAACATAGATGCGATTCGTTTTGAGCCCACGTTGATCGTGGAGACCACTCCCTATATATGGATCTGGATCTCCTCCGGGGAGCCAGGATGTTATTCTTCCATTCTATTGTCCTAGTGAAGACAATTCAGTGAATATCCTGCAAGTTCTCCATTGACAGTGAAATACTTGCAAGTCATTCCATACCCAAACACATACCCCCATCGTCCTACATAACCAACAAAATGGCACCCGTCGCCATCGCCGACTCTCCTGCCCCCACCTTCAACAAGAATCGGGATGGCCAGGCCCTCGAGGAACTCTCCGATGCCATCGACGAGGTCAACGTCCTCAAGACCAATATGAAGGCACAAAAGGAGAAGGATCTGTACGAGGAATCCGAGTTCGACAAGGGCAAGGACAAGACCGCTTTCCGCCAGTATGAGGATGCCTGCGACCGCGTCAAGAACTTCTACAAGGAGCAACACACCAAGCAGAGCGTCGCCTACAACCTCAAGGCCCGTCATGACTTCCACAGCAAGACCCGCGCCGAGATGACCATCTGGGAGGCCATGGAGAAGCTCAACACCCTCATCGACGAGTCCGACCCGGACACCAGCCTCTCCCAGATCGAGCACCTCCTGCAGTCCGCCGAGGCGATTCGTCGCGACGGCAAGCCCCGCTGGATGCAACTGACCGGTCTGATCCACGACCTGGGCAAGCTTCTCTTCTTCTTTGACGCCCAGGGCCAGTGGGATGTCGTCGGCGACACTTTCCCCGTTGGCTGTGCGTTCGACGAGCGTATCATCTACGGACGTGACTCGTTCAAGGACAATGAGGACTTTGGCCACCCCGTCTACGACACCAAGTTCGGTATCTACAGCCCCGGTTGCGGTCTGGACAAGGTCATGCTCTCCTGGGGCCATGACGAGTACCTCTACCACATTGCCAAGGAGCAGTCCACCCTGCCCGACGAGGCTCTCGCTATGATCCGCTACCACTCCTTCTACCCCTGGCACAACGCCGGCGCTTACCACGAGCTGATGGATGAGCATGACAAGGCGATGCTCCGCGCTGTCAAGGCGTTCAACCCGTACGATCTTTACAGTAAGAGCGATGGTATCCCCAGCGCCGAGGAACTGAAGCCTTACTACATGGAGCTCATTGATGAGTATTTCCCCAACAAGGTTGTCCGTTGGTAAACACGGCTCAAAAAGATATAATATTTTTTTGCACTTTACATTTTCTAGATATATTATCGTTCTACATCCCCCGTTGTCGGAGATTCCCATGTTTCCCCCCTTTTCCTTTTCTGTTATGCAAGCGATTTTCTATATATTTTGACGACTTGAATGAAAGTGGATCTCTCGCCTTCCAGGAGAAAGACTGGACTAGGCACCTTACACAAACTTCTCCGTTATTGAATTGTTTGCTGCCCATCGTACCTAAAAATAAGTAATTAGGCATGATGCATATCTTAGGGTGAAAATCCTTTGCAAATCCCTTACTCTTGTCAGATAATGACTCAGTCAACAGCTACCTACCCGAGTCAGTTAGTCGCCCCCGCTGATCTGTCTGCCAACCGACACCGTCACCTCAACCAGCGCAGCCCCTGAGCGATTACGGAGTCCATTGAGTGATTTTATGCGCCACTCGAGCCCGACAGCTCGGTTCCAGGGATCGCTACTGTACGGAGTACCGACTCCGAATATGATTCTCCTTTACAGCACTGATGGCCAGGCCTTGACCGCATCTCCACACCTTTCGTTCTCCGCCTTTTTCCACATCATACTCATCCAGACCACTCAACGCTCTAGAACTTGGAGCGATCCATGTTACGAGTTTCAAAAAAGGGGAGTGGGCGCCACAGGCCACCATAAAGTTCTAAAGTAAAAAGCTAGAACGCCTATTCCGGTGACGTTTGGCATGAGTAGGTAGTAATGCGGAGTCCTCCGTACAGTAACGCCCAATGCAGATTTGTTCTCCCTTTCGGGTTAATCTCACCCCGACCGTTCGGTTGTCAAAGGATGACCCGTTCGTGGGTGATGTCAAGGGTTAGAGTATTCGTTATTCAATATTTCCGTGGCCAACGACCGGACCCCAGGCGCATCCAGGCTCGGCGTGAACTTTGTTACGCGGTGATCCAGACCCATGCCCACACTAATGCCATGATTGCAGGAACCCTCCGGAGAAATCAGGCAAGTTTTTGCCCGCGGGTTGACTGGTTCATCAAGAGGTAAACTCTAACTCGGTGCCAAGAGGGATCAGTGCTAAACTCTAACTCGAACCATATACAGTAACTGGCCCTCCGCTCTTTTCCCTCCTCCCCTTCTACTGTCTCGTGTCTCGTTCATTTCCATTCCCTTGCTTTTCACTGTGCCGGGTACCATTTGTATTGATGTACGGAGCATCGAGACTATAGGGCGGCTGTTCGTTAAATTCGCCGTCCAACTTCAACCCGGTGACGATGTCGATGCTGCCTCAATCGCAATGAGCGATTTACTCCTTCGTTGACGGCTCACGCAGTCAACCATACTCCCCCGATCAACTGACCCGGCCCTTCACAACACTTCGCTCCACGAAAACCCACCGCGCCAGTCGCTGCCCACCGTTCGATCACCCAATATGGCCGGCGAAACCGGGCCCGTCGACGTCTCACGGGCCCTAGCCATGGTCATGGCCGGCTTCTTCACACTAGCCTGCTGGAACGTCATCGAAATCTCCTTCTCCATCCTATCCACCTTCCACCGATACAGCGGCCTCTACTTCTGGAGCATGGTCATCGCCACGCTAGGAATCCTCCTACACGCCATATCCTCTTTTCTTCGCTACTTTGCCCTCGCGCCCAGCTTCGCCATGTGCTTCCCCATCTGTCTGGGCTGGTACGCAATGGTCACCGGTCAATCAGTGGTGCTATATTCACGACTACACCTCGTGACTACGCACGAACATTATCCGCGCTGGATACTCTACATGATCGTGTTCAATTTCTGCGTGCTGCATATTCCCACGACGATCCTTTTTCTCGGGGCCAATAATGGGGTGACGAGTTTCGTGGCGCCGTTCAATATCTACGAGCGTATCCAATTGGCCGGTTTCGCCATACAAGAAACCATTATCAGTGCTCTTTATGTCTGGGAGACGACTACCTCCTTGCGACCGGTTCTAGCCCTCAAGGGTCCCCGCGGGAGGAGAGTGATTATCAACGTCGTCGTCGTGAACGTTATCGCCGTAATCCTGGATGCGTCTCTCCTTACTACCGAGTATACAAATCACTTCGACGTCCAAACGACTTACAAACCCGTCGTGTATAGCATTAAGCTACTATTGGAATTCACGGTACTGAACAACTTGCTGGCGGTGATTCGGACTACGCCCTCGTCTATTGAGGCGGTGAATATTGCACAATTACGCAGCGCCGATGTGCATAGCGGTTCCATTCAGAGTGGGAATCATTTGGAAGCCGTTGCTGATGTGGAACGGCCTCCGCCGAGTGAATGGCGAGGGTCTTCGAGGGAATCATTTCTTAAAACACATGACTTTTGTGTTTTTAAAGCCCATCATGAACGACCTTCTTGACTTCACACTTTCACACTTGTATAATTACTTTTTACCCGTTCTTTTTTTTTGCAAAAATATACCCTGGGCACCACGTTGCTCATCATCGTCTCTGGGAGTCTTGATATCATTTATCGCATGGGAGAGAGAGTCCCCCTTTTCATTTACCCAAACTATACACCGACACACCATCCATCTCAAAAGACCTGCCCTAAAAGATCCCAACTTTACAATCTCGCAACCTCCGTCCGATTTCCCTGCTCATCAAAGAAGATCTTCTTCCCAGAAATCAACGACTCCTGCAACGCAGCCCCAATCCGCACAGCCTGTACAGCAGCCGTCAAATCCAACGGCAACGGCGTCCCATCCAACACCGAAGCAGTAAACTCATTTGCCTCCGTAACAAAAGCATACTCGAACCGATCATAATAGGTCTGAGGAATCTCACGGCGAATACCCGTATCATCAAACAAATTCACATGGTTCATGGCCGGCTGCGTGTTCACCGTGACTTTGCCCTTGGTCCCGATAATCTCAGTGGTATCCTCCTGGCCGGCAGCCATCATGCGCGAGGCGTAAAAGTACGCGATTCGGCCATCGTAGAATTCGACTAGACCGACTGCGTTATCGCGGTCGTTGTGCTTTCGGAGATCGGGCTCGACGGCGGTAATGCCCACGGCTGACACGGACTTGATCTTGCTGCTGGCGCCGAAGAACCACAGTGCCAGGTCGATGTCGTGGATGGAGCAGTCCACAAAGATGCCACCGGAGAACTCGGCGTAGGCGACGAAGAAGCCGGAGGGGTCGAGCTTATCGCAGGTTTGGCTGCGTAGCACAGAGGGGGTACCGATCGCGCCGGCGCTCATTTTGTTATAGGCATCACGGTAGGACTTGTCGAAACGGCGAGAGAAACCACACATCACCTTGAGATGGGGCTTCTTGGAAGCTGCGTCGACGACGGATTGGGACTATATCAGGTGACAGGGTGTGAGCGATCATTGCGATCCTATCTGGCTTGAGGGAAGTATAGAATAAAGGACTAATTATGCAAACTCACCACCTCTGCGCTAGTTGACAGCGGCTTCTCGCAAAGAACGTGCTTGTCGGCATTGATAGCTTTAATCGCCTGTTCGGCATGCACCGCGGTCGCAGATGCAACCACGACCGCCTCGAGGCCTTCCTGTTTCAGCATATCGTCGTAGTTCTGGTACAGCCGCACACCAAAGGGTTCTAGGTGTGTTTTGGCCCATTCGAGCTCTGCAGGGTCAGGCGAGCTGGCAGCGACCAGTTCTGCTCGAGGAGTGCGCTCGAGGAAGTTCAGGGCATGGCGTTTGCCCATGCGACCAAGACCAGCACAGCCGATCTTCATTCTGCGGGCGGACATTGTGCAGGATCTATATAGACTGAGGAGACAAGTGCGGTAGAAAGAAAGTGAATAGATCGTTTCCAGACCTAAAGCAAAACAACGAAAGAGTAAGATCCGCGTACTTTGGATTTCAAACAAAGAACCAAGCTGTCTACACCGACTATAAATGTTCGGGACTCGGAGGGCGATGATCGTCGGATGCGGAGAATGGAGTCCGAGTGGTTCCCCGGAAACGTGGAGTCGAGTCGGAAAGTGAGTTCCAGCCATGCGACGAAGCACCGCCGAGATTATGTACTCGTAAAGTGGAAGACAAGAACAAAAATAAGGAGGAGCAAAGAAACACAAAAACCACACAATAAACAAATACTAAAAAGTTGTCGTTATTCATCCTTGGTCTCCCCCTTCTTCTTCAACGCCCGCCGTGCCTTGCGCTTCTCAACCTCTTCAAGGTCGACAAATCCATCTCCCCGCAACCATGCCAGTCCCTTTCGGAGGCCACTGCCCTGGACTGCCGATGGATGAGCCTCGAGAATTGAACCCATCAAAGCCCACGACAGCACGAACAGCCACAGCTCAACGGCCCGGCCACCCTTCCACAGTCCGCGCTTGACGCCAGTCTTCCAAGCCGAGTCCACCGAAGCGCGGAAAAAGTACATAAAAACGCTACGACTGTTAGCTAGTAGCGCGAATGGAAGACCACCTAGAGCACCGCTGAGGAAGAAGCGCTTGGTCGGCAGTGTCGAGCGGGGCAGGGTATTGTTCAGAAGACAGACGCTGCCCCAGGCTGAACCAACGGCAGCCGAGAGAACGGCCGTCATGGTGATGATTCTCTTAGACAAGCTATTAATAGAGGTCATAGGCTGCGCCAAGACAGTCTTCAGCTTGGGGATGGTCAGCGCAAGGCTGACAGCCGTAAGGAACCGGGCCAACGGGGGCACCGAGAGGAGGATATGGTGCACGAAGGCGGTGCTGCAGCTGGGCACACTTGGATGAAGCAACGCGCAGGACAGATGGGCGATCGAAGGGTGAGCAGGCCCAGTAATTGGAGAAATCGACTTGACCGATATTGGGAGGGTATTCGGGTCATCAGGGTGGAGGGTTGGTGAAATAAACGCCCTATAACGAATGAGTTGAAAGGCCATGATGCAATTGGAAGACATTTCAACTTACGGCCAACGCAGGTTCGCAATGGATGCGAGCGAGTCCACGATCTGATCCTTCTCCGGCCAAAAGACGCCCTCCGGAAGCGCCTCCGGTCGACCGGGAATGTAGCTCGGCGAGAGTCTGAAAATAACATTCCCAAACCACTACAGTATCATGTCAGTCGGTCGGTCGCTATCCTAATATTGTTACACTCGAGACAAACCTTTGGCGTGTTCTCCCGATCAAAGACAAAGGCATGGAAGAGCTGTGCACACGAGACCGGCATCAGCAGCCAGCTGCCGAACCACCACGGGCGGTTATCCAGCCAGCCCTTCGAATCCATGACATTGTAGAGGAATTCCAAGCTCCGTGTCCCCGTATAGATTGCCACGGTCAGCCGGAGCTGGTCCTGGGGGCAGATTCCTAGAGCGAATCCTGCCGCACTTGCGCCCACAGCCGGGGCAAATCGCGACGTTAACGCGCGCGCGATGCGCGGGTTTCGCTCGCGGAACGGTTTGGCATCATCGGTACACAAGTTGGCTCGGATTCGAACGAGGAAACGGTAGAGCAGACGATGAAGCAGAAGGAGGAGGGATAAGGAAAGGGAAAGGCGAAAGTTAGGAGAGCGGAGTAGCGGGCCGCGAGCTTTCTTCCTAAATGACGTCCACACAAGTTAGCAAACAACGGTCGAAAGGAAAGTATCACGAAGCCCAATGATTGGGAATAAACTAACTGCTCTGTGCCGCCGCGAATCCGACTCATAATCGTTTCCACCAGTTTCAAGGCAGCTCCGGTGCCAACAAACACCCGCAACGACGCGCGGACCGCGGCCTCGTTGCGTCGATTCTTCGAGTGGACGACAGTATCATAGTGTGTCGGCGAGATTAGTTTACCCTGAACACCAGGGGCACGTTTCTTCAGCAGGCCATAGAGCGCTCGGTATTCTTTAGCGCTCAGGCTAATGCGCAGAGCGGTGCCGACAACGGGGTGGACGCTCGGCGCATCACTGGGGCAGGGCGCGGGGACGGTCGAGGGGGCATCTGGGGCTGACATTTTGGAGAAATTCCAGCTGTCAACTTTAGTCGCCCATAGTTGTCAAGGGAAGTGGTAGGATGGGAGAGGGGAGGTTTGGAGAAGAAGAGGTCATACGGGAATGTCCGAGCTGCGTTATTCCGGGGCAGCTTCTCCTCGTTGGTCAGAGCGGAGCGACCTCGGCAAACCCAACATAGTGCTCTAGACATCATCTATTCACAAAACAGCCAAAAAGTCAGGCAATGAGAAGGGCTGACTCCGGTTTCTTATTCAACTCATAAGTCATCGCTTGAAGAGTTATTTGAAACGTTAATCGTACGCTCACCCTTACTGTGAGGTCTTCGACTTTGGTCTTCCCCAGATTCTACCCCAGTCACATGGGAGACCCGTATTCTTATCTCAGTATGGTTCGGACGGCTTTGTACTGTAGTGCTATAGCGGACCAACATCCACTTGTTCACGTTGACAGAACCCTTCTATGATTCTCTAATGGAACGTCACCCGAGTCCAACTATTTCAAGTTCTATGTCTAGGCAAAGAAGCTGGAGACACCACACGAGTCCAGAGCCTTCATCATGGACTCGGCAAGTCGAGATGCGATTAAACAGCAAAAAAGTCCGGAGGAAGCGAGTGAACACAGAAAGCAATAATGGTATGAGAACGATCGGGGGGTACTCTAGATACACTAAAAAAAACAGCAATAGAAAAACCTGGAAAAGAATTATCCTTCGTACAAACGTGGAAAAGCAAAGGACGAAAGCCATCGTATCACATCATAGCAAGCCCCCAAGACCCCGAAAGAAAAAGGGAGTCGGTACAAAGCGTTGAAAAATAACCATTTACCAGAAACTGCACCAGCCGATCCAGTGCTGACAGATGTTCTCCACGCTGGTGGCCTGTGCGAGAAGCTTGTCCACCTGGTCGCTGACACTCAGCTCGTCTTTCTGCCTGAAATCAGAACCAGTCAGCTTTTCCTTGACTCTGGCAAGGACCTGGACGGCACGAGCATTCTGTGCCTCGCGAGCCTCGGTTCCGCCGTCTGGAATGTCAAGAATGCCGGTGTCTAGAAGTGAGGGTCGGCGGGGGCGAGATACGCTGTTTGACTGCATATGCTCGAAATTGAGGCCCTCCATAAGCGACTGGCGACGTTCGGCGGTGAGAGTCGTCCGATCGGGGGACTCCTGGGCACCCAAGCGCCAATTGATCAAGGGGTCATGGATGAACTAAAACAATGAAGTCAGCAACTTTGTCATACAATAAGCAAAGCAAACTTACGGCTTCAAGAACAGCCATGAGGGAATCCTTGTTCTCCCTAAGAACACGCATAACGGCCTCGCACGTAATGCGGTAGCTTCCCTCGATGTTGCTCACTTCCATGGCGAAAGTCAGCATGCGAGTCAGGCGGAACGGAACTCGTTCGGGATATTTCTCGCGGTGCATGGCAACTTCGAAACAGTCGCCGAAATCGATGTGAACCACACGGCCAGTCGTGCGGTCAAGTAACAAGTTGGAAGGATGACGATCACCCAGACCAAGGATGTATCCAACCATGGACATGACACCGAGAGACCGAGTGTAGTTGGTGCGTCGCTCTAGCCATGCCTCGGAGCTCTTGCTCTTGAGCCACAGTACCCGATAGAGATCTTTACCGGTGGTGTTGTCCATAGCGTACCCGAAGACCTCGACCTTCTGCATGAGAGTGAGGCTGTCATAATCCGGGGCCATCTGAAGCATAATTCGATGCTCAATGTTGAGCAGAATACGGCGGCTTTCACGGTACTCCTTGATGAGAGCATGCAGTGTATCACTATTACACACCCATCCGAGTAGGCCAGAACTCTGCGACAACGGGATAGCCGGGAAACGCTGAACGGACAAATGGCGTTTGAAGCTTTCGCTATCGTTGTCCAGGAGAGTGTTGACCAGCCCGAAGAGTTGCATTACTCTCTCGTCCTGTCGAATATCTTCGTGGCCCTTGAGCGCATACATGTAGGAGAGACCATTACTACCCGTGAGGGTCATACGTCTTGGACGCTTCTTGGTCTGCAAAACGTGCAAAATTGGGTCAAAGCTGACGATGCAAATAATTGGTCGACCGCTTTGGTACGTTCCAGGTACGGCCAGGTCCAGGCCTGAGCAATCCTTCAGGCGAGGAGAGACGTATTTGAGGTCAAGGATCGACAACTGCGGGAGCTGTCGGCTGATCTTGCGGAACACGGTGTAGTAAAGGTCCCAAGCTTGGTTCAAATCGCCAATCTCTTCTGTCTGGCGGTAGAGCATACAGTAATGTTTGGCTTCTGCAAGATCGCGGCCAAAGGCTTGGGCAAACGAAACTTCGCGAAGAGTCTCGGCACCCTTGTCAAGCATATCATGAAGAGGTGCAAGCGTTGCGAACATGCCCTCGACGTTATGATCGCCGAAGTAGAGACGAGAAGCCTCTTCCAATCCCTCATGCCACAACTCATGCCACAGAACCGCTACCCTGATCAGTTCGTGACTCACGAGATCAGCTTGTTCAACAAGCTTGGCGCTGTGCTGGCGCATGCTTTCCATAATATTACTCGCAGATTGGGAGCGTCGGGCAACGTTGGATTTCATGGCAACTGTCAACGGGTACACCAAAGCCTGGGGATGGGTTTTGCCAACTTCAGCAAGGAGTCTGTGAACGGCGCCACGGACTCTGATGTTAGGCTGGTTGATCCGGGCGATAAGTTGCGGTGTGACAGAAAGCCAAGTGTCAATATTGACCGTCGTGAAGCCTTCAGTGACAACAGTGTTGACTTCATGATCACCACCATGTGCAAACCACAAGGTCAGCAATCTCAATGTGTCCTGTAGAGAGGATGCGGAAGACAAGGCGATTGATCGCAGGAAACCACGAATGGCGGGGATAACATAGTCAAGGACGTTTCCAGGAGGAAGCGGCACAGGCACAGGCAGCTTCTCGTCACCCTTGGCTTGGGCTTGTTTGGCTTGCTTGGCTTGCTTGATTTGGTTTTCGATGGTCTGTACTGCCTCGAAGTTGGCAAGAGCCCAAGCGTGCCAGGCCTTGTAGGAATCGCGATTGTACTGTGTGGCTGCCGAGTAGGCGCTAAGAACCTCACGAGCATTGTCGAGTTCCCATTCCGACTTTTGAAGGGCTCTTTGCCATTCTCCCTGTCTGAGGTAGCTCTTGGAGAGGAGTTTTCGAGACTTCCCCAAGTCGCCGACCCGCTCTCTAAGGCTAACAGCATCTGGGTGGTTGGGGTCTGCGATACCGTTGACACCATTCATTCCGTGGTTCTCGTTTTGAGAAGCAATAAGGGAGTTGAACTTCGCAAGGTCCTCACTAAGTTCCATATTAAATCGTTTCAACTCCTCAAAGGCTTCATGCTGGTTTCCAGTAGCCCAACCGAATTTCAATCGTGCGTAGGTCACCTCGGGAGGTACAATAGTGCGCGTACCATTGGCATCTCTGATAACTGTCTCCAAGGATGCGAGGGACCGTTCTGCAAGGCCCATGCGGTTGGACTTCCGGCAGAGATTGGCGAATTTGATGGACATGTCCAAATTCTCCCGAGGCGCAGTGACCAGAGCTCTGACCTTGAGCATGCGCTGCCACACCTCCACGTTTTGCTGACATCCCCGCAATCGCTGGTTCCATGTCTGGCGCATGGCCTCTTGCTTTTCGGGGTCGCCTACATGTTGCTTGTAAGTGATGATCTCCTCCAGTTCAGCAAGCATCTGGACGCGAACAACAACGTTGTATGCCCGGTTGTATGACTCTCCGAGCAAGGCCGAAAGTTCAGTGTCAAGACCATTCCGCGCTTTCTCGATGTACATGTTCGCCTCGTCAAATTGATTGCGATGAATGGCAAGAATGGCGCCGAAGAAAGATCGGTCCGGGGACTGTTCTTTCATGACTCCCAGGTAGGAATCCATCAGCTCCCACTGACCACGACCCCATGCAGCGGCAGCGGCAAGGGGGGCAATGGCTCTGCGGTGCTCCAACGATGCCTGATTCCATTTCTCTTGCGCCAGATCGGAAAGTACCTTCCATTCACCGAGAGCGTGCAAACAACGCATTTTGCCCATGGTGATGCCGAAGGAGTCTGGATCCGTCTTCTCGCGTCGTTTGTAGGCAGCGAGAGCTTCATCCCAGCGCTGTAATTTCTCGAACCATGTCTCCTTCAGCTCCACGTCACGATATGCCTGTGCCTTCCGCAGGATTCCAATTGCTGCATCGGATTGTTGCAGCTGATTGTTGATGGTAATCAAAGCTTCAACGGCACCGGAGTTCTGATCTTGCTCAAACTCAAGTTCCTTGTAATGCAACGCCTTGGCAAATGCATGGCACTTAGCGGCATATTTGCCTAGTGTGCGGATGTCGATCGGGAGAGCTTTGTCGTCATGTTCCATGAACTCCGCCAGGTTGAGGAGGATCTGTAATATCTCGGGTGAGATATTTGGCGAGGTGAGGGCTTTCTCAATGGAGCGGACCAGTTCTTCTTGGTACTGGTCATACAGCTCGGTCCAGCAAGACACAAAGGCGGCGTTGAAAAGATCTCTGGCCAAGGGCTGGTAAATACCTGCCAAGCTGGCACATGCTCGCAATGCGGGCGAGGGCGATTCTTTCAAGAGCTCAACACTGAAGCGGCGGATCCATTCCTGCCAATCTTCACGGGTAGACTTTTGCGACGCATCCCAGGCATTCTTGAGATGCTGCTGGTTGACAACAATCTTCTTCTGCCCGATCTCCGCAAAATTCGTATCATCAGAGGGGAAGGAATAGTTTTCCTCCGGGTTGAGGTCCTGCGGAAGTGGATCGCCCTTTTGAAGCTTCGTCACCAAGATCTGATAGTTGACATGGGTTATTTGGTGCTGCTTGAGGACTTTGCTCAGCAGGTGTATGTAGTGGGTGAAGTCCTGGCCAAGTTGGAAGATCAGGGCACAGATGCAGTCCATAGCAGCTTGGCGTAAGACACGATCGCCAGTGGCCACGACCCGCGACAAAGCATGGACCATGAGGGAAGCGAAATCGGAGACATTAACTTGGCGAGACAGCTTCGTCAAGCTGTCAATGGCTGACTTGCGAATACTCTGAGGGTGCTGTGGTCGTTCAAAAAGACGGACGATGGCAGGAATTATGAGGTGCATGTATTCCTCTCCACTAGAGCCAAAGATCAAGAAAGCATGAAGGATTTTCTCCGATGGTTGACGGCGCGGTGTAGTGTCCTTTTCAAGGGTATCCAACATGAGGGGTATCAACCGAGCAAGGTACTTTCTGAACTCTCCCTCCAAGGACCTGGAAATAGCCTCCACCAAGGCCAAAATCGTACCCTGTACCTGATATGACGCATCCCAGAATTCACGGATCACGTCAATGATTTCAGGCAGGAATGCACGAATGTGCTGACGCACAATGTTTACCAAGATAGCCATCTGGTTGAAATAAGACTCAAGACGGCTAGCAGGGGAGCTTCTGATAACCGAAATGAATGCGGGAACGATCTGTCCTAGGAACGGAACACACTTTAAGCCTAGAGTCTTGAAGATGGTAACAATCGCGTCAATCACTGCAGAGTGGTATTGAACCAAGGAATTTTCTCTGAGGATATTCTGGAGCAATGTATGAATTACCACCGTGGGATAATACTCCTCGTTCGATGGAGTAAGGCCCTGCATGATCAAGGCAACATCCGAAGGGTTCTGAACCTCGTTGATATGGTGAACGTCGGGTTCCACGTCACTAATTTGCTGGTACTTGTAGGGATCAAGAGCACCAAGCACGCCCACGAGCTTGATTGTCTCTTTCCGCAATGACCCTGTTTGTTCTGTCTTGATGATGTTGATCAAAACGTCAAGCAGATGGGGGTACTCGAGATACGGGTCGATCACATAGCCAGCATTGCCAGCCAATTGACCGAGGGTCCGCAGGGCCGCCTCGCGCTTGGTATGGGAGGAAAGATCTTGAAGCGACTCCAAAATTATGGGCATTATCTGTGGCAGATACCGTCTCATCTCGGGCCCGCCAACGTTGGCAAGTTCTCCCACAGCCTTAAGGGTGGTTGCGGCGACGCCTGGGTTGCCATCTGTTGTTTTGGGAAGAAGCGCCGTAACCATGGGGTCGACATACGATCTGATCAGCTTTGTTGCGTTGGAGACAAACAAGCTGATAAGCTGGGCAGTCTCTTCCTTTTGGCGGGCAGTGTTCGCAAATCCGAGTCCAGTGAGAAGATTGACCAGCAGCTTCCGCAGCGGGGGGAAGACATAAGCTGGGTTCACGCTAGACAGACGGCCGATGATGCAGATCGCAGCTTCCTTGACTTCAAAGACCTCATCGTTCACCGCGAGAAACAAGCAACGGATATTTTCAGGGCGGGCCAAATGGCGATCAAACTTCCGATCCAGGGACCAGAGAACTGTGCGTCGAATCTCAGGGTCCGGATCACCGATACCAACCGTCAATAACTTGTCAATGACTTCACTGACAACTTGAATTGAGTGCCCACTAGTCTGGTTGATGATCGGGTCGTGGACAAACAGCTGACAACATGTGAGGGCCGATGCTTTTCGGATTTCAGGATTGTCATTTTCCACGTAGTTGATGGCAACATCGCGCACAAATTCGTTCAAAATGTGACCGGAGAAGTCGAAGCTGCCAAGCGTGTGGAGAGCGAGCGCAATTTCGGCATCGGAGTAGCTTTCCTGGGGGCCAAAATCCCTTGCAAATGCGGGCATAGGGGGCAATCTGTTTTCAGGGCAACCAAGTGGTCGGAATGACGTGCCGCAGAGTATGATGCTTAGCATGTCGAGAAGTTTGTCCTGGATTACAGGCTTGATGGGAGGGATGTAGTGGGCCATGTCGACCAAAGCTTGTGTCAGTGATTTGCTAAGGCCGCATGCAAAGATGGCGTCGAGCAATTGCTCCATGTGGGTATTAAGGGTTTGTCCGACTGCTAGCGAAAGCATACTGATACACTCAAACATAGGAGCTTCGTCAACTCCTGCCCGGTTTCTCCTGTTGCAAGTCAGTTTGTGATTGAAAGCGTATGTTGAAGAGATTTATTACTCACGCCTTCATTGCGAGTCCCTCGCGGATGTAGATAATGATTCCATCAAGGTATCCACTAATAGCAGGTCCCACTGCATTGGCAATCTTACCAATAGCAACAAAAGCAGCGTTCCTTTCCTTCTCCCTCTTGAGTTGGGCCTGAAGGTAGACCATGGATTTGTGTAGATATGATTCGATGAAGTCGGCGGGGGCATAAGATGCGAGGATAGGGATGGTAAGGACGACTTGGTTGCGAATCTTAGAATCTCGGTGATCCTTGAGGCGGAGCACAATTTCACAGGCATTGCGATAATGCTCCTTCATGAACATTGTGCCTTTGAGGAACAGCTCCTTTAGAATGAGGAGTGATCCGTGAATCCAGTCCATATTATGGGACTTCAGTCCCAGCAGCGCCTCTTCATAGATTCTCGCAAACCACGATTGGCGAACAGATGAATCTCGGGCGACGATGATCTCGAAGCACTCTCCCACAGCTTGTGCAGCTGTCTCTCGGATGAGCACTTTCGGGTCTCGAAGTGCGACCCACACGAGCTCGAAAATCTGAGGCACGAAGCCATACAACAGTGTTGGGGAACCCTTGGCTAGCTCCCGAATCACGAGGACTGCAGCAAATCGTCGACTTTCCTGACGCTCTGACTGGAGCCACTCCAAAGCGGATTGGATCTCGCTCTCTACCAGCTCGGCCGTGAGTGCCCCGCCAGGTTTAGCCAGCCGTCCCAGCGATCGGGCCGCGCACACCAAGACAGCATTGTCGTTGCTTCGGAGGGCGCTTCGGAGATAGCTAGCAAATCGCGTGGTTTTCTGAGCGGCGTCTACCCCATCAAAGTCGATCAGGCGGTCGAGCGCGAGGAGACCACCGACTCGTTCATTGGCGTCGCTGCCAGTCACCACCAGCTGCGCGATTCGCTGACTGACGGCGTTGTAAAACTCGTTGAATTTCTCGGAAGGCCAATCTGTAAGCGAAGAGGAGTAAACAAGTCAGTCAGAGGCCATGAGCTCAGAGAATCCATGAAGACGGGGGTCTACCTCGTGAGACGGCAACCACATTATCGTAGAGCTCGAAGGCAGCTCGGGCCTTTATATCATCGTTCTTTGACTTCAGATCCGCAAATAACCGTTGAGTCACGTCTGTAATAGGACTCGCTTGCGCCATGTTTGCGAGCGAGCCCGCAGAGTGGACATTGGAAGCCAGTCTCTAAAATGTAAAGCAAAGTTCGCGGTGTGCATGAAAGGTGGAGGAGGGAGAGGTGGAGGGTCAGGTGTGAGCCTCAGGTCGGAGCCGGGGTGCACAGACCACGAGACCACGGGGCGGGCGTGGGCGCGGGTCCTGGTCGCGGCCTGGTCGCCTTCGTCAACTGGTGTCAAACAACTGAGCTGTAACAGCCTCACTTTTATTTTATCTCAAATTGAGCTTGCCTAATGATCGCCTCTACAATTTGGTTTTACTTTGCAGACTAGCGTCTTCAAATGATACGGGAGACAATTCGAATGCATGCTGGGTCGAGTATGAGATTGGCCTACACAGCACAAGAACTCTGAGATACCCTTCCATTCTGTATCACACAGACCTTCAATATGGGGGAATTCATCAATCAGATTACTTGCCTTTACGGTACATATATCAGTTCAAGCAGGGGCGGATTTCAACTTCAGGAAAGTCCAACCCAGATCCTCCACTCCCATGCCCGAAACAAGTAGGATGTACCGTAGAGTAAGGAGTGTAGTGAGTATGGGTCACGAGGTCTAGGCCAGCTGCTGGCAAATCGTGGGCCGTACAGTAGATTCCAAGCCAGATATGCGGCTACACACCCATGTTGGTGTTCTACGATCCTATAGTCCATATTGTTGTGGCTGGCCAATCGAGGTTACAACGAGAGTGACATGTAATACTCAGATTAGGCGACACTGACCGTCATATCCAATTAGGACTCCATGAAGTAGCTCCAGTGGTTTCGCTGGTGGAGTAGTGAGCTCAACTAAACAAAAAAAAGACTCCAATTGCCGCACTCGCCGCGATTCGAACCCCGATAGACGAAACATGACGAGACGCTCCTACCTCAACGAAGCTTCAGTAACGAAAAAAAAACTGGTAGCTTCTCTTTGATTGAGCGTGTCATCCTTAGTGCAGGGGCCATGCTAATCTTCTCTGTATATTTTCATTTGACCAAATGTCCCGAAGGACGGTGAAAGAGCCCGGGAAGTAATCCTTATACCCACTTGCGGAAGGGTTGTGGCAGAATCTGACCGCCCCGCGGGGTAACAGCGCAACGACATTAGTCATCGGGGCCCAGGTTGGATGCATTTACGATGTGCAAGGCAAGCCAACTCGAAAGGCTTGTATCCAGCAAGGATCGATTACCTGTACAGTTTATGGTTGGAAAAAAAATCGAACCAATTACAATCTTACACTGCGGGGCGGGGGGTTTTTTTCAGTGATAGAAGAATGCTCAAGTGTCTTACGGTCGTTTGTTTCAACGAATGTTCAATGTTTCCGAAGACAACGGCGGAAATATTATCGATTGTGTTGCTGCAGCGCGCTGACTACTGAGAAGCGGGGTTACCCGGCTTTATCAGACCATTAAGTCCTGAAATAAACACACAGCAAAGACTCCTCTTTGGTTGCTCAATGGCTATTTGTAAGCGATCGTGGTGACCTCGATCCGCTGCGTGGGGGGCCATAGATACATAGTGGGGAGTAATGACGGGATCGAGGGGCATGGCCTCTCTCATGAATTCATAAAAGCCGAGGAGTTCCTCGATTGCAACTAACCCGTATCCTCTCTCTGTCCACTCATACTTTCAAATCAAGTAACCTCATTAATAATTTGACTCAAACCAGCGACAATGGTGAAAGTTCTCTTAACTGGTACGCAAACTTGCGGTGAACTCCTCCATCCACTACAACGTCATCGATCTAATCGAGTCAAACAGGCGGTAGCGGCTTTATCGCTGCTCACATTATCGACATCCTGCTGCAGCACAGGTACGTAGAGCTTGGTACAGACGAGACCCTTCCATTACTAATGAATCAACTCGTCTTAGTTTTGATGTCGTGTTCACAGTTCGCTCCGATGACAAGGGTAAACGAATCCTTGAGAATCACCCCAACAAACCCCAGGAGAAGCTCTCCTACGTGATTGTCAAGGATGTGGCTCAAGAGGGTGCATTCGACGAGGTAAAAATTGGTGATGCGCATGCTGACCGAGCCCCTTTGCTAATACGCCGCAACAGGCCGTCAAGTCTGACCCTCCGTTCGACTACGTCCTTCACACTGCATCGCCTTTCCATTTCAACGTTCAGGATCCCGTGAAGGACTTCCTAGACCCCGCTATCAAAGGAACCACTGGCATTTTGAAGGCTATCAAGGCTAATGCTCCTACTGTGAAGCGTGTTGTCATCACCTCCTCATTTGCTGCTATTGTGAACCCAAAGCAGCACCCGAAGGTCTATAGCGAGAAGGAATGGAACCCAGTCACTTGGGAAGAGGCTCTGGATCATTCCAACGTTTACCGGGCCAGCAAGGTAAGTGTTTTCCACTCGGAAAACGAGTTGAGCTAATCATAGTCACTCTACAAGACCTTTGCCGAGAAGGCTGCCTGGGACTTTGTTGAGAAGGAGAAGCCCAACTTTGACATTGCCACTATCAACCCTCCGCTAGTCTTTGGTCCCATTGTTCACTACCTGAACTCTCTTGAAGCCATCAACACATCAAACCAGCGGATGCGGAACCTCATTCAGGGCCAATTCAAGGAGCAAATTCCTCCCACCGGCACATTCCTTTATGTTGATGTACGTGATGTGGCACTTGCGCACGTTCGAGCCATTGAGGTCGCCGAGGCTGGTGGTAAGAGATTCTTTGTCACTGCTGGTTTCTTTTCGAACAAGGATATCGTGGATGCGGTCCGCAAGACCCACTCGGAATTGGAATCTAAGCTTCCTGCTCCGGATGCCCCGAGTGACTTCCCATCGAATATCTACGAGATTGACAACAGCAGATCAAAGGAGATTCTGGGAATCAAGTATCGGTCCTTCACGGAGACCGTGGCAGATACAATCAGCTCCTTGCAGGACGTCGGTGCTTGAAAATAACGCACGAATACTTTCATATTCATGATAAAAATGATGAAAAGATACAGTAGTATTGAAATATTCCGTTATTCTTCTCAAGAATCACATAAGTAGAAAGCTGGTTTAGTTCTGTACTCCGTAAGTGGATTCTGTCTCCACACTATCCGGTCGAAATGCGCTCTCGGTTGTTGTCGCCCACCGTATTCACCTGGCCCGTGGCAGTCAACTTTTCTCCCGCGATCCCAACCAGCTAAAGCTTGTTCCATCAGGCATTGAACAATATGGCGACCGCCAGGCTATCGCCAACGGCGAATCTTCTGCGGAAGTCGCGACTATTTGCACTTCCTCAAGCTTTGCAGCCTCCTCAAGAGCCCCCATCGTCTAAGGCTGTTTTTGAGTCGGAAACCGCAACACTCCCTCACCCTATCCGGGCTTCGATTGTTACGCCGCAAAAGTCGCTGGCCCGAGGAGATTGGGGTCTGAAGCGAGCTCTTCCCGCTAAGTCGACGTCGGAGAAGTCATCGAGACCCGTTGTTCGCCTTCATGCCCTCGATTCCTACGAACATGTCACCGACTTCGAGTCCGCCGCCGATCACACGAAGACTCTCGAGAAATTCCAGGAGCTGCACATGCCCATGTCCTTGCCCGCCAAGGTTAATTACGCGACAAGTATTGTCCCCAGACACCAGAGCCCGTTCGAAACGCATGTCGATAATACCGAGACCAGCAAGGGTCTCGCAGAGCCCGGAGCCAAGCAGTACCGACACTCTGGCCCGTGGCTTGCTGGCATGACCCAGGCGGAGTTTGCTGCATACTTGAGCCAGATCTCCCGCAAGAAGCCCGAGTTGCTGCAGAAGCTGCGTGAGCGCTTCGTAGCCAAGCGTACTGCGGAAGCCCGGAAGCAAGCGCAGGATAACGGAGAGGACTTGGAAACCCTCCAGCCGCCCAAGGTGACTGACGAGGAGTTCCAGACTTATATCAAGACCCTGCGTACCGATCCATTTGCGCTAGGACCAGTCGTTTTCGAGTTGCTGGATCTTCCATCATCCCCTGCTGTACCGAGCGAACGCATTGGACGGAAGTACTACCAGTCTCCCGGAACCAAGCTCTCCGCGCCTGAATATGCCGTGACTGGCCCTCCTAAGACACACCCGTCTGCCGGTCTATCATACACTCGCTCACACGCCTTGACATATAATCACCCTCAATACGGTCCCCAGGCTTACCAACGTCCCGTTGAGGCCCGTATCCTGCGCCCGAAGGGTAGATTCCGCGGACGTATGTCGCGGGCCATCGCGGGTATTGGTGGTATTGCCGTTGAGGATTTGAATGCCATGACCTTCATGGACCAAGGATCTCCCCCTGGCCTGACCTTCTTCGATGCCACCATCCCCGGTGGTGCCAAGTACTGGGTCACCCCGATCCGTGCTGCTGTCGACTCCGAGGGCAGAATCGGACTTTCTTCTTACCGCGCGGGTGCTTCCTCCAAGGCGCCCTACGGCATTGAAGATTACAAGAAGCCGGGCTCCGCTAGTATCACCGACGCTGCCCACCGCCATGCTAACATGGTGCCCCGGCTGGACCGACCCCGATACCAGCAGCGGCCGCAGGGTGGCAGACAACCCATGAAGGGAACCGAGGATATTGCTCGCCTTCTCATGAATGATCTCAAGGCAGGTGCGAGGAGCAAGGACCAGAGTGTTTAAGATTGGGCTAAGAGTTGGCGAGCGAAACTGCAAAGTGTTGTACGATTAGACTAGGGGGCTTTTGTAAAGCTACTCTCACTACCCTTGTGAACCTGTTATATTAAAGCAAATGCATTCAATCTCATACTTTTTCTACCTCGAAATACCGATTGGTTTGATCTATCATTATAAAATTGTTCATGCAAGCATTACTGCAATTGGTTCTTTAGCGCTCACATAGAAAGGAAAACAGCTGACCGCCCCGGCAGTATCTTATTACATAAACCGACATGGCCCCGAATGACCCACGTGATTCATTAGGGCTTGGCTAGGGCAAGGACCCGCACAGAATTAGCGAAACGCCTCTCAGGACTATCCCAAGTCGGCTTCACTTTGATTCTTGTCACTGAACATCCGTCCAGCCAACATTCGCCAAAATGGGTCGCGTCCGTACTAAGACCGTTAAGCGGTCCGCCAAGGTCATCATTGAGCGCTACTACCCCAAGCTCACCCTCGACTTCGAGACCAACAAGCGCATCTGCGATGAGATCGCCATCATTGCCTCCAAGCGTCTCCGCAACAAGGTACGACGTACAACGGCTACGGAAAGATAGCGAACAACTACAATTGCGACAGCACAAACTGACTGTAATCCTCCTACATAGATCGCTGGTTACACCACCCACCTGATGAAGCGCATTCAGCGTGGCCCCGTCCGCGGTATCTCCTTCAAGCTTCAGGAGGAGGAGCGTGAGCGCAAGGATCAGTACGTCCCCGAGGTCTCTGCTCTGGATGTTTCCCAGACCGAGTCCGGCCAGCTCGACGTTGATGCCGACACCAAGGACCTGCTCAAGAACCTCGGCGTAAGTTTGCTCCCAGTCACCCGTCTCCACCACACCCTCGAACTCCGACTCCTAACATGCGCATTTCATAGTTCGACAACCTCAAGGTCAACGTCGTCGCCGTTTCCCAGCAGCAGCAGGCTGAGCGCCCCCGCCGCTTCGGTCCCCGCTAAATCCAGCACGCTGGATCAGCAAACCGAAAAACAAAAAAGTCTTTTTGTCTTCGGCCGACTCCTGGCGTGTCCCCGATCCTGGCTATTATGTTGTTAGCTAGAATGGAGGCTATAACTGGACGAGGAATGAAAAAAAAACATGATTCCCGTTGACAAAGGTGTCGCCGATTCTCCAGATGGAGATGACGCTTGATTGCCAATTACTTGTCCTTCGCGTGCTTGCTCTTGGGTGGAACTCTGTTTCCCTCGAGAATCAAACTACGTAGGAGCTCTCGAACTTGAGTTCGAGAGTCTCGACCAGTGGTCACGACTACGCAATGACTGCCCTCCCTCGTCTTGCTGTCGAAGATCCTATTTTCTCTGGTTGTTGCGTAGAATTCTCCCTATATTCATGCTGCGTGTGGTATTATATCATATGCTTTAAGGGTATAGAACTAGTACTGTAGAATCGCCCGGAACGCCGCAAAACATGCCGTGGCCTATGCGCCATCCGCTCTAGATTTGGTCAAGCAAATCGCCCTGGTCCAGGTCCATTGCGTCCTTGTCTCGTCGATCCTGGGGAACATATCCCTCGATCGAGCCACCTTTGGCATCCTCCGGCCGCCATTGTGGCGCACTGGCGGATGGAGTGCTGCTTTGTTCCTTTTCCTTGATTTGGACATCCACACGCCCCCCGCGGAATGGCCGACTTGTGTCTCCGCGTTCCATAGCGAGTTCCTGCGCGCGCTCGGGATCTTGAATATTCAACTTATTCAGGTCCGCTGCTACGGCTGCTGCGGATGTAGAGCCCTCGGTCCTTCGCTTTGGCCGTCTAGCACGGGCTTCTTCCAGTAGCTCGATGCCCGTGCTGCGGCCCTCACCACCTCGCCTCTCCCACACGGGTTGCTCAGTGAGTTGTACGCGAATGAACAGAGCTCTCTCTGCGCACTCATCGGAGCACCACTTCTCCAACTTTTCACGAGGCACGATGTCCATGCTGCGCCCTCGACCACCGGGTCCACTGCCTTTTGCCCCCCATTTGAATTGAAACATTTGATTCTTCCCTCTTTGATTGCGAAACTCGCGCGGGCAGAGACCGTAGCCGCATAGTCCCTCGTTATTCCGTTCCATGATTAAACTATCGTAGTCGCCGGTTCCGAAGATACGGAGGGCGGATTTGAAGGCATCGGCATCGGCAGCCGAAGGCGCGGCTGGGTTGGCGGTTGGAGAGGAGGGTAGCGAAAGTAGTTCGATAATCTGATCTAGGATCATGTTCTCGGCATCTTTTTGAGCCTGGATCTGGTGCGCATGTTGGAGGGCAACTCCCAGGTGCTGTGGAGTTGCTCGAGGTCGACCTGATAGGTACTTTTCCTGCTCCTCCGTTGATGGTAGGTGGGATGGGCCGACCAACTGTTCTGCGTTGACGGCGGCGTATGCGGAGGGGAGAGAGGTTTTCAAGGTGGATCCGAAGGGGCTTTGTTGTGTAGCCATACTGTATGATTGGTACGGACAATCTCAATGCTTGGGTCTTGGGGGTGAGAATCGAGATGGGCGAGAGCGCGAAGAAGCTCGAGTTTTTTTGAGGTTCGGTTGGGCGAAGAAGCGGAAGAGGCAAATTCGCGGGGGAGATGATGTCGCCAATTAGAACGCCGACACTGATTGTCTAAGCTTCTGACGTATTTGAGCACCAGTTCTATTCTCTTTGCAGGTTAATGCTTTGGCCAATGTTGGAATTTTAAAATCAAGAACTGGTCGATCAAGAAAAAATTATACTTCGGAGCACTTTTGGTATAGCTTCCCGCCCAAACTATGCAAACGTGCAGACTCTATACTTTGGGAAATAAGATCAACGATCCCAGAATCCATATTACTCTACAATATCGATACGAAACACTCGGTACTTCTCACTGGCTGCATCGCATGCGCTTGTCATCTACTCAAGCATAGTAGGAGAACGTTGTCACTATTCCCTCGGTTAGGAGCGTACGAGGCGTCGGGCGTTGGAAGCTTCCCCCTAGGAGAGGCATCCCTAAAAACATATACATTTTCCGGGTCCTCGTATGGAGATAGATTTTATCAAACACTTCTTGTTTCATGCCCAGTCTGACCCTCGAGCTATCTGACAGGATTACCCCATGGTGTACTCTGCTCGTACCCTGGTTCTTTCATTAGCCGCCGATCGTCAGTGGAGCCTCTTGTCTCCCTCATCCCGCCAAGTGACGACCACCTCACTACTTCATCCTTCCCAACGCAACCCTCCTTGCCCTCTCCATCCGGTGTTCCATGTGACGGCTGATTTCCCTTTTGTATCGATTCCTCAATCTCAACCTCCTCGGCGAGGGCCAGTCCCATTTCTCTTGTACCCAGTGAGTTCCACTCCAGCCCCTCTTGCCCTCCCCCTCATTCTCCCCTAGGCACCACTCTCCAACACTTTCGTCATCCCAGACTGACCCGGGCTCCCCGACCACCTCCAAAAGAAATTCAAAATTGCACGATCTCGCTTGCCCGGTTCTGCCAGTGGCATCTGAACTAGTGCTCGAGCTTGTACAGTTTTTTGCCTTCTTCACCCGTTTCACACCTGTTCTTTAGCGTCCTCTCTACCCCGTCCCCTCCGAACTTGGGTGTCGACTGGCCAAATGTCCAAGCCGCCCTTTACGGTCCGAGCGGTCTTTGAGTATGCGTCGGGCCACGATGACGACCTCAGCTTCCCAATCGGTCAAATCTTAACCGTCACCGCCGTGGAGGATGACGACTGGTACTACGGTGAATACACAGACGGCTCCGGAGCCAAACAAGAGGGCATCTTCCCCAAAAACTTCGTCGAGCGATATGAGCCTCCTGCGCCTCCCCGTCCAAGTCGTCCCAGCAGACCAAAGAAAGAAGCCGAGCCCGCCCCCGTGGAATCCCCCGTCGCTGTGACCGAGAGCAAGCCGCAGGCGGAGCCTGAGGTTGCGGAGCAACCCGCCGTGGAGGAACAGGAACCAGTTTCCAAGCAGCCTCCTCCCCCTCAGTCCCCGTCAGCGGTCTCGAGTCCGGTCGCCGAAACTCCCTCCTCGCCCAAGCAGCCCACTCACGCAGCTAAACCCGCACCCGCTCCTGTTCCTGCCGCGGCCCCCGCTCCTCCCCCCGTGGCCAAGTCCTCAAAGCCCCCGCCCCCGGCCGTCGCAGAGAAGCCCTCGGGTTCGTCATTCAAGGATCGCATCGCCGCCTTTAATCAATCTGCTGCGGTGCCAATTGCTCCTTTCAAGCCCGGCGGGCCTCATCAGTCGACTGCGTTCGTGAAGAAACAATTCGTTGCCCCACCCCCCAGCAAGGATTCTTTCGTGGCCCCGCCGAGAGAACCAGCTCCTAAGGTCTATAGGAGAGAAGAGGATCCCGATGTGAAGGAGCAACTAGCTCGGGAGCCTCCAGTCTCGGAGACCCGTCCGCCTCCGCCTGCTCCAGTCCCTGTGCAAGAATCTGAGGAGGGTGCCGAAGACCAGCCGAAGCCGACCAGCCTCAAGGACCGCATTGCTCTTCTGCAGAAGCAACAATTGGAACAGGCTCAGCGCCATGCAGAGGCCGCCCAGAAGAAGGAGAAGCCTAAGCCTCCCAAGAAACCGGTTGATCAACCCTTGGAACCTGTGGAAGCCGAGGAGGAGCTCGAGACCTCCCCTGTTGAAGCTGTTGGAACAACCCGGGATCCTAGTGTCGACACATTGCGCGCCAAGGCACCTCCAGTACAGCCTGCTCCTTTCTCTCCCTCGGAGGAAATAGCCAGCGAGTCGAACGATGCTGATTACTCTGCTGCTGCAGACTCTGAGGATGCAGGAGAGACGTCCACGAGCAAGGATGAGGACGAGGAGCGTCCTCGTCAGCAATCTGTTCACACCATCGAGCAAAAGGGCGAGGAGGCCGACGTTGAGAACGAGGAGGAGGAGGAACTGGAGGAAGAGGAACTGGACCCTGAAACCAAGCGCAGGATGGAACTTCGTGCTCGCATGGCTAAGATGAGCGGTGGCATGGGTATGATGGGACTGTTTGGGCCTCCCGGTGGTCTGCCAGGCATGGTTCCTCCTACAGGCGCTCGCAAGCCTAAGACGCCTGGCGAATCTGAGAAGAAGCTTGCTGAGCCCGAGCCTACGTCGCCTCGTCATGCTCCCCCCGTGCCTTTGCCTGGAATGAATATCAGCGCGAAGCCTCCAGTCGATGTGGAGAAGGAGGAAGATGAGCCTCTAGCAACCCCAATCTCTGAACAGCATCCCCCACGAGAGGTCCCAGATGTGGAAGAAGTCGTTCATGAAGGCGCCCCGCCTCGTCGTTCTACTGATCGACCCCCTCCCGTCCCGCCTACTGGTAAGTTACCTCTGTTGGTCTATTTGAAGGATGCCCAATAGCTTACAAGCCTTGAACAGAGCGCTCTGCTGCAGCTCCACCAGTCCCAGAGTCGCGGGCTGTTCCACCTCGCCCAGCGCCAGTGGAAGAACCAGCGTCGCCCCCTCCAGTTCCAGGAGGTATGCCATATTCCCTTTCTCCCGTTTAATAACGAACCACTCTTGCCTAACCATTGATACCAGGTCGACCTGCGCCTCCTCCGCCTCGGCCTTCAACTGGTGATGAATCTGATGATGAGCTATCTGTGCATACAAAAAGTTTATCTTTAGATGATTCTGCTCAGTCTCCTACTGTGCCTGCGCCGGCCATCCCTGACCGCTTGGATGCTCGCCGCTCCTCGACATATGACTTAACACTCCCGTTGGGTCCGACCTCGATTGCCGAAAAGCGAGCGAGCCGCCCACCACCTCCCATCCCGACCAACCCGCCCATGCCTCCAGCACAGGGTCGTGCGCCGCCCCCGCCACCCCCAGGCCAACTTCGTCGGCGGTCCACAGCTGATAGCCGTGGGAGTGCTCCCCGACAGGCTGGCGAAGACGTTGAAGGAGAGGTCACGGAATATGACGGAGATTACGACACTGATATTGCGTCTGGAGTCAAGCACAAAGATGCACTAAGGGCTCATGAGCGAGATTCGAGCTTCGATGAGGGAACAATCACCGACGACCATTCCATTCAGTCACCTCGAAGCCCTCAGGAAGCTCGCCTGCCTCCGCCGCTCCCCCCAACCGCTGCCCCTCGGGGAGTTCCACCCCCGCCACCAAGCCAACCGCCGCGAAATGCTCGTGCTTCCATAGATACGCCAAGAGGACCTCCTCCAATGCCGCCCACTAGAGAAGTTCCTCGTGGCGGTGCTGAGGATGACGAGGAATACGATCCTTTCAACTATTCTGCTCCTCAACACGGGCTACCTTCTCCTTCTCTGCCTCCTCCCAGTGGACGCCCAGAAGCCCCACCCCCTCCTCCTCCGCAGCCCGTGAATGATGATTATGATGACATGTATGAGGCATCTCCAGTCCAAAGTCCATTAAACGAGCAGCCTCCTTCGTTCCACGAAAAGCGACCTTCTCTGGCCCCACCGCCTCCTCCTCAGAGCCAGGCTCCAGCCATGCCTTCACCTTCCGCCGCCCGAAGCGGGCGAGCATCTATGGATCTGATGCGTGCTCAGCGGCGATCAATGGATGTATCACGTCCCTCAATTGATCAAGGCTTCATTGCCGCTGACGTTGATCTTGGGGAGACTTCCCTGTGGTGGACTCAGCCCAACACACCTCCTCCAGTTTTCCGGAACCGCAAGGATATCCTCTTCGAGGTTGAGGAGTCTCCGTCCACGAAACGGGGTGGCAAGAATACCGTGTCCAAGGACGTTTATGTCCTTTTCATTGACTATTCACACACTGTGGTGACTGTCCACTTTGATGCAAAGAACCCGGTGGATGCCACCCTGGAGCAGCGTCATGAGCCTCCACCTCTCCAGCCCCGGCAGGATCAACTGGAGCAAGCACACCTTCAGCATGGAACCCGGATTTCAGAATCCGTTAACGCGATTCAAAACTCTACCGTGGGAGATGGTACTCCTTTCGCATTGATTCAGCACCTTCTAGACCCTCTGTCCGATGCGCTTCTCCCTGTAGGAACCCGTGCCTACGGTGCTTTGGTCTACTCGAACTTGGCCAACGCTTCCGTTACGCAGAACGATGAGATCCGCGCTGGTGACATTGTCAGCTTCCGAAATGCTCGGTTCCAGGGTCACCGTGGTACTATGCACCAGAAGTACAGTGCCGAGGTGGGCAAACCTGACCACGTCGGCATTGTCGTTGACTGGGATGGTACAAAGAAGAAGATCCGAGCCTGGGAACAGGGCCGCGAGAGCAAGAAGGTCAAGATGGAGAGCTTCAAGCTGAACGATCTCCGTAGTGGCGAGTGCAAGGTCTGGCGCGTCATGCCCCGCAGTTGGGTTGGCTGGGAGTCTGCCAAATAAGCTGAATGGGCTCGATACCTCCCCTGTCTCGAATCATTCATGTCGGTGCGATGCTCTTTCCGCTCTAGAACGGGCCAGCGCCATGTATGAGTTACGGCCGGATTCGTTCATTCACCCTTCCTATATTTTCCCCCCTCCCCATTCCCATACTTGATCTCGTTTCATGTCCTTTTTATTTGCGTTCAAAACCTTCCTGCCTGTGTGGTAATGAGGATAGCCGCAATGGTTATTTTTTTGTTGGAGAATTGAGCGAGCGTGCACACCCGTTTTCTTTACGTCCCCCTCTTGCCCTGTCCTCTGGTAAATTTTGCATGACCAATGTTTTCCGCTCTGCTATAGTCTTCATGTTCTCCATTGCCCTGTATCTATTTGCAATGTATTCATTTTGATTCGATTCAGACCAGTGTAAGGATTGAACCAGCGCTCCATTCTCGGTATTTGACCTTGACAAGATGAGGTGTATTGGATGGAGACTTGATATTATAGAAAATTGAACATTCTTCTTTTGAGCATTCAAAGCAACCAATACGTCCGTCCTCTGTGTAGAGTGGTGGGATCAGTTTAGGTCAAGACGCCTGCGACGGGAGCGGCAAGAAAAAAAAAGAAATGGGACAAGCCGGGATCGAACCGGCGACTTTACGATAGCAGAAACTGAAGTTGTTCTTCAGTCGTACACTCTCCCAGCTGAGTTATTATCCCAATCGATGAAGTTTGAGTTCCAGCTTGTTACTATGACCCCGGTGGCACTGGTGCACCCTTGCAGCATAGCCATGCAACTCCCACGTGATTTCGTGCCTCAGGCGGTACTACATGGAGAGTGGCTGGACATTTCCCCATTGGGCAGCCGCCTTCCAACCTCAATCTTCGCAACATCACTACTCTTTGCACCATCACCAAAATGGGTGGCGACCTGAATTTGAAGAAGTGAGTACCTGGAATATCCAACAAACATTATATGGCTTTCTTACTCCAGACGCCCAAAACTTGAGAGAAAACCAACGTTGCTAACCCCGTCACAGGTCATGGCACCCATCGCTGCTCCGCAACCAGGAGCGCGTATGGCAGCAGGAAAAGCGGGCTCTAGACGAGCGCAAGAAGACTGAACAACTGCGACGCGAACGCGAAGAAGAGCGCCAGATTCAGGAACTCCAGCGCCTGCAAGAAGCCTCCGGCAAGTCCGCACCACAATCCCGAGTGGACTGGATGTACCAGGCCCCCTCCAGCTCCACTGGCCACTACTCTGAAGAGATGGAAGGATACCTACTCGGCAAGCGACGTATCGATGGCATCCTGTTGAAAAACGACACCGACAACCAGAAGCTGGAGAAAGGTGCGGACGTGGTTGGGGCGAATGCGACAGCTGGCCCATCAGTCGGGTCTGCGCGCGACACCATGACGAAAGTTCTGAACGATCCGCTGCTCGAAGTCAAGAAGAGAGAACAGGCTGCATATGAGGCTGCGGTGATGGAGGCTGCTCGGCGCAAGGAGAGAGAGGCGCGCCGTAAGGGCGACAGTGGTCGGGACCGGGATCGTCGTCATCGCGATCATGATTCAAAGCGCCGGCGATACAGTGACGAAGGGGAGGATGATCGTCGGCACCGGTCTCATCGGAGCGAGCGTCGACATCGGTCTAGATCGCCCGCCTCACCTGAGCGATCTCACCGTAGACACCGAAGCGAACGGGACCGCGAGTACGACCGTGATCGCCGAGAGGATCGACGCCGAGGCGATAATACTCGTTCCCGTCGAGACGACCGCGACCGTGACCGCGATGGTGAACGTGATGGCCATGAAAACAAGGAGAGGAGGGATTCTTACACCAGCCAACCTCGAGAGCGAGACTCGGGTGCCAGACGTGATCGCGATCAGGACAACCACCGCGAGAGATCCCTACAACGTTCATCTCCTCGGAGGCGCTCTCCTTCCCCGCAGCACGCTCAACGCCGTAACGACCGCGGCAACGGTGACCGACAAGATAGTAATCGACGAGATGGTGACCGTCGTGATTACCCCCGCCGAGACTACAATAATCGCAACGACTCATACAACCGAAACCGTGGCCCACCCCCTCACCGTGCCGCGCCTAACAAGCCGGACCCCAAGCAACAAGAGGAAGAGCGCCTCCGCAAGCTCGCCGAAATGCAGTCAAATGCTAGCGAACTGGAAGCAGATCGACGCCAACGAATATCTGAGATCGATGCAAAAGAACACAAGGAGAAGGAATCCGATGACAAGCAACGCTCTGACCGCGGTCAATTCATGTCCAAGGTACATCAGCGTGTGCAGGAAGACAGCCTAGATGAGCGCATCCGGCGCAGTCGTGGTGGACTGTCCAAGATGGATGAGGATTAAGGGCTTCTGGTCCAGGATCCACTATGACCTGCCCTTCGAGCAGTCCTTTTATGTTTATGGTCAAATGGCTTCTAGGAGGGCACTTATTATGTTATGTATCAAGTATCATTAATCAACATTTTTAGCGAACGTTCCTCGGTTTGAACGATGCCAACAAGTGAAATATTTCCTCGATTATATGCTGACGCGCCCAGTATATCCTTCCTGTAACAGTTTGATCAAGGCTCTCATATTACCATCAAGTCCTCATCCCGTCCCCATGCTCAACTAGTGGTTTCCTTGTTGTAGATGTTGTTATATCGTTCCAATGCCTGGGTAGTGAGTACCTCAGCCTCAATCCCTTGGAAACGTTCCGGGTCCAAAGACTTAAGAACCTCTTCATCACCAGCAGAAATATCATCCTGACCTCCACGAAGGACTTCTCTCGCGATCAACTTAGCCGTCCCAGCAGCCGTAGTAACCCAGATTGCAGCGCAAAGCCACAAATTACTAACATCGGACACCCTCCCCGCCAGCGGTAGGTTATCCGGCGTCACCGAGAAAATTCCATTAAACGGCTCTCTTGCCTCGAAGGGGTCTGAATCATCGTCTCGCCCTTGAGCTAGGAAGTGCTTTCCGTTCTTCAAATGCGAGGTTGCTTCGGACAAGACTTGATCGAAGCTAGAGGGCCATGCCCCGATGGCCGTGTGGCCGGGATCTAGTTCAAGAGGGACATGGTCGTAACTACCCAGTCCATCGCGATCACCGTGGTCTCGAGCGTAGACATGGTGCTCTGGCCAGCGGACGAATGGGTATGGTTCCCCGGTGCGGGCTGGTCGAGGCGCAGTGAACGTGTATGGGTGTGCAACCGGAATGATAGGCACTGGGAACTTGGTAATCGATGCTTCCGTTTCATGGGTATGACATCCAGCCAAAGAGGATGTCCAGATTCCCGTTGCGAGGATGACAGTACTGCCTGCCAGGTTGATATCCCCATTTGCGGTATGTAAAGCAGCAATCTCGCCAGTCTTTTGGTCATTGCCGCCCTTCTTTGCGAAGCCAGTCACGGTGGTTTCTAGGAGATCCACACCTCGTGCACGAGCTTCCTGCGTAAAATAGGACGTAATGACCTGCGCATTCGCCGTGCCGTCCGACGGGAAATGCAAGCCCGTCGTCACAGTCTCGGGGTCGATAAAATCCGGCGCCAATGCAGCTGCGTCCTTGGGCGTGATCATCTCAGCGGATAATCCTGCAGCGTGTGCTTTCTCGCATCGAGACTGTAGTGTCTGCGCGCCGGCGGGTGTGGACGCGAGCTCCAACCCTCCGACGGTGTTGAATCCACCGGGGATGGAGACGTACTCGGCAACCGTATGCTGGGCGAGTCGGGTCAGGACTGGCGACTCATTGAGTTGACCAACAAAACCCGGTGCATGGCCCGTGGAACCTAGTAGTTTCTGGAGAGATCGGTCAAGGAGCACGATGTGGTGGTCGCTGTTTGCTTTGGAGAGGTAGAATGCTAAAGCGGCGCCGACTATGCCACCGCCAACGATAAAGATCCGTTGGGAAGATGGGTTGGCATTTATATTGGAGATAGAAACAGTTGATTCCATGGTAAAGCGCTTGGTTTATCGAACTATTCATAATGTGTTTGGTTCAAAAATAAGATACGATGGGTATAGCTCATCAACTATAAACAACTCCAAAGGGCGTGGCATGTACCCGATATCGGCCATGGCATCGCCATATATATCCGCCTTCAGCCGAGACTGTGCGGATGGATATCTAGGACACGACACTAGCTTATGATACCATCTGAGGCAGTGACGCCACGTGGTGAAAGGCCAATTTGTATCAACCCATTAGACTAGAGTGCCGGCCGAATCGGCATTTCAGCGGCCAAATATTCGGCGTCGAATAAGATGCCGATCAGATAGACCCACCTTGGAATTCAATGAAAGGCACATTGAAATTGATTGGAAACATATGAGAAGATCCTTTTTGAGCAATATGAATTAGATGTATGATATTGTGAACACCGCGTGTGAGCTTCGTGTTTGTTTAGGCAGCAGTCACATGATTACCCCTAACACCCGCTCTTAGCAAAATACCCATCCTGGTTCCGTCCACTTCAACTTTCCGATTGATTTGGATAAAATGGCAGCAAAGGACCCTTATGACAGTACTTTCGGAGAGGAATAGCATATTCTTCCCCTGTCGAACAATAGACAGCTAGCCTACGCCCACAACGGGCCCGCCACCTCTCGGACTGTGATTATATTCTTCCCTGGCCTCTTTGGCGTGGGCAGCGCACCAAGAGTATTTGAATCATGCCGCGAGCTCCAAGCACATTTCATCGCGCCGACCCTCCCAGGAATGGGCAAAACCAGTACCCGTGATAAATCAGTGCCCTACCACGTCTCACTCGCGAAAGACATATCCGCGCTCCTCTCCCACCTCTACCCGACAGATGCATTTGATACCCTGTACCTGTCTGGCGGATCTTACGGCACTGTTCCCGCACAGATGCTATATGGAGCATCGTATGAGTTATTCCCAGCTGGACGCAAGATCGCAGGTTGTCTCTTGATCTCTGGCTTCTCTCCACTCAAATAACACCAAGGCTATGCGAAGACGCTTAGCTGGCAAAACTGGTTCTCTTTCGGCCCACCTACGCAACTAATACCATTCCATCTTCTACAGTGGCTTTTCCGGAAGATTATTGGATCACGCATGAACACCCAAGACGGCGCAGAAGCGTTTCTGCGGCAACATATATTCAACAGGATGGACAACGATGAAAGGTCAAAATTCGGGCAATGGCTTGAAACAAACAGCTTGGGCGAGGATTCATTTATCGCAAATATGGCTCGCGATACTTTCAGATGTAACCAGAATTGGGATGGGTTTATGGAGGCATCGGATGTCATGCATTCGGATTGGGGATTTGAGCCCAAGGAGCTTGATGATGAGCATGCGTCGAAACCCTTGCTCATTGTCGGCTCCAGTGTTGATCAACTTGGAGGAACGAGTAACGATTGGCTTGCGGAGAATTACAGGTCTGCTAGGCCCAGATTGTTGCCCGGGGGTCATATTTCGTGCCTATACTATATGGATGAACTGTGGAAAGAGTTGTTTGGGATGGTTTTGTGAAATTGTCCCATGAGGCTTGCAGCAAGTGACTTCCAGACTTCAATAGTTCAAGATGTCAAAATCCGAGGGAAATATCAGAAATTGGGATAATAACTCAGCTGGGAGAGTGTACGACTGAAGAACAACTTCAGTTCCTGAAATCGTAAAGTCGCCGGTTCGATCCCGGCTTGTCCCATTTCTTTTTTCGCCCCCATGTTTTTGCCTCCGCCACACCAACAAATGCTAGAGATTCCTTTACTAGATCTTCTCTCCCTACGAACCACTTTTGTTCCCCAATTTACCATATGCTTTTCGTTCCTTTCTAACAAGCTCTTTCCATAAGACGCATGACCAGCACATGATATAGGATAGGTGTTGCGTGGACTTTCTATACATGCAGCGGTCTGATCACAGGGTGAAGTTGTATAACTTCGAGGGCAAGATCGCGCCCAAAATAGACGCGGGAATTCTACCGAGCATACATTATGTCGGTCGTGGAATACTCGTTGACTGTTGAGACAAGTCGTAAACAAAATATATCGCTTATTAAACAGATACCGATGCCTTCTATCTACAATTACACCTCAACAACTGAACCTACAGCAGCAACAACTCGCCCGTGGCGGCACCACCCGCATACTGCGGCTGGTACCCCTGCTGCTGGTTCTGCGTGACCACGAACTGCGTCTGAGGCGCGCCGCCACCGCCTGCTCCACCGTCTCCGCGTCCTCCCAGGTCCATCGCGGCCATTTGCTGCGAGCCGATACCATTGAAGTAGTTATCAGCCGCATTGATGGCATCTGCACCGGCCCCACCTCCAGTCGCATTAGGGTTGACCGGGAATGTTGGGGGAGGAGCAACGTTGACGGGGCTGATAGGGTTACCCGTTGTGGTGATTGTGGCAAGACCGCTGTTGCTGGTTGATGCGGAGGCCATGTTGGCGGTGGGCGGGTTGTATTCTAGCATGCTAGCGGTGCCGTCTTCAAATCGTGGCCGTTGCAAGGCTGGACTGGGTTGGAGTCTGCGAGGCCGTGCGGCGCGGAAGACCTGGTGAATGGGTTTGAGGTAGACAGTAGCGAGGGTACCGACATTGAGACAGAGTTCTTCCAAAGTGCGCGGATCGAGTTTCTCGCTTTCGGCTGTGATGGGAGGTTTTTGACCCATAACGACCTGCTTCGCAGTAGCCGGGTCCGTGGACAACAGACGCCAGTACATGTACCCTCGATCGCGGAGATCCGGATCGTCAGTCTCTTCCGTGCACCACTTAAGTACTTGCGGAACGAGCTGTTGACCCTTGGTAGGCCGTTGGATGAACAACTTCACGGTAGCCGTAAGCAGGGCCAGCTGCACTTCGATCGTTTCGTCGTGGAATGTGGCCAAGTAGTCCTGCAAAAGACCATCCGAGTTCTCAATACGATCTGCATACTGACCGATAATCCAGATGACAGCCGCCTTTGCCTCGGGCTCGTCGAGGTCGTCGATGTTGCGAATAACGTGGCTGATGATGCTCTCGTATTGGTTGGGATACTTGCGGAAGATGTTGCGGATCACAACCGTCGCCTCTTGGACGATGTATGGAATCTTGGCACCCACTAGCTCCAACAGTGTATCAATGCACTGCTTTGCTGCGGACTCGATCTTGATGGCCAGCTTGCCAATGGCGCGCACTGCCTTGCGAACAAAATGCACATCGATCTCCGTGGCATACCTGCGGTAGAACCATTAGTATGAGATTACAAAGAAGGTGGATTATAAAGAAGGTGGTGATCGTCACATACTCTCGAAGCTCTGCCAGGACAATGGAAATATTCTCCTTCGTCGTCAACATGAACATCAACTCCAGCTTCGTCACTTTGACATAGATTGGATCGTTGTAATTGCAGAAGAACACCCGAATATCATTGCGCAAAACTTCCGGTCTTTTCTGCAGAATAAGGATGGCATTTCGCAGTGCCAAATATTGTACCTCTGGCGGTTTGGAGAGCAGTGTAACGAGAGGCGGTGACAGTTTGCGGCATAACGAGGTGATATGCTTTTCGTCGGCGATATAGTTCATAAGATAGAGAATGACTCGGCAGGAAGTAAGAACGACAGCAGAATTTTGGTGAGAAAGGCGTGGGGCAACTCGCTCTGCCAGCAAAAGCGCCTCGGCGGTATCCTGGGGGACGTAGGACATCAAGGCCTCAAGAATATAAGTCTGACCCCATCTATTTCGTCTGTTAATATGCTTTCCATTGCCATTAGGCCAAGGGGATCATACTCAGAACAGTCGGGCAGGATCGAAACCAATTTGGAAGCACTGACGTAGTCAATGGTGAGAGAGATCGACTCACTGCGACCCCAGATGTCGCACAAGGAGGCCAGAACGCTGGAGACAACGGTCGGGTTCTCGTCTTTCAACATCCGATTGAGCCGGTCGATCAAATCAGAATTTTCGACCGTCTTCTTGTCATGCTCATACAGCTTTGCGACGCAAAAAGCGGCCGTTTTGCGAACATACGGATCGTTATCTTGCATCAGGCGCTTAAGCGGTTGGAACGTTGCTTCCACGAATTCGCGCACATGGACATATGAGATGGTCCTTAGGGCGAGTGCGCGCACGAGAGGGTTTGTGTCTTCCATGTCCTATATTCAATCGTCAGGGATCCGTCCTTCAAGGTTGTGTCGCACTTTCGGTATAGGAGGACCATACATCGACTAGAATCGGCAAGGCCTTCATCGCGACTTCGGGTTTCATTCTTGAGTAGTTGACCAAGAACAAGAAGCACCTAGCACACGTATTAGCAAGCGTCATCATCGTGCCATGCGGTTGCCCCGCAGGTCGGTATGCGCCTCCTCCATGCCAACATACATCTTCTTGATCTCCAAGCTCGGTAGGTTCATGCACTCGATCACATCGGGAAACAGCGCAACCATATCATTATTGCTCATGGTCATGTTGGCGACGATCTTCTTCAAGGCGATCTTTTTGGCGGAATAGTTCTTATCTTTTTTGCCGCCGCTATGAAGCTCTTGTCGCAACTCGGCGACCTTGCCCTGTGATGTTCGCGCGAATCGTGAGCCAAGTGGAGGAGCATATGGGGCGAAAGAGAGAAACATGGGAAAAAACAAGCGCTAGGGTGTAACCGTGTAGAAAGGCAAGAGTGGGTATACCACAGTCACAAAAGAAAGGGAGTTGGGCAAGGCTATCTCGGCGCCCTGTCACATTTAAGACGAGCAGCGCATATGACAGGATGCGGGGAAGGGGGTAAAGCCACACTGGGCATCGGACGACCAAGCCGATTGGAATTAAATAGAGCTTATCACGTACCCTAGCGAACAGCTTCGCATCACCTCCGGAACTCATGGTTGCTGTGTAGTCGAATCACACGGACTTGTCCACGACTCCTGCTCTTCGGGGATTTCGGGCGACTCTGGCAGCCACCCGATCAATCACGGGCGACAGACAAGCAAGAAAGCTGTCGATAAACAGTCGATTTCAGTCGGGACTCAGCTTTGGATCGGTGCGAATATTGATCGTATTGGGACGTTTCGGGGATCGCGGGTCTGGAGGGGACGTGGTCTGGATGTTGAGAACAGGGCGAGTGACTTTCACTACACCACGACTGTGGCCCGGTCGGGGGATTCGTAGACAGCGAGGATCATTGACAGGACATAATTCAAGAACCACGGGCAATTGACAGGCGTGGGATGAAGCGAAAAAGCGAGTGAGACAGGGACGCGGAGGGAAAGGAGAATCGAGGCGTAAGGCGGAGTGGCAGTGGAGGAGCTGCGGAGGGAACCTCCTGGCGGGACCCGTCATCTTTCCCACTTTGTGATCTCCTCCCCACAGCACCCATCGCAGTTGTTCTCCCTGCCAGTTCCAATCTAATCCTTCTCTGGCATTCTTTGATCATGTCTTCTGCTCTTCCACCGCCCCCTCCGCCGCAATGGGCGGTCGCGATGAACTCGCCGCTGCCGCGTCCCACCAAAGCCGCCTCCAGCATCCCGGATCCACCAGGGTTCTCCAGCAGCCGTGGAGGTAAACAGGTGAGTGCTCCGGATTCTGCTATGAAGCTTGAAATTCCCTAGTGCGATACGGTTAGAGTACTAACCTGTACAAGCGCCAGCAACAGCAGCAGCAACCGACCGCCAAGAAACCCGAAGAGACCGACGCCCTCAAGATGAAGAAGGCCTGGGAAATCGCCATCGCCCCGTCCAAGCAACTCCCCATGAACGGAATCATGATGTATATGTCTGGCAACAGCCTTCAGATCTTCAGCATTATGATGGTTTTCATGCTGTTCAAGGGCCCCATCCAAGGCTTGATCAACACCAATGCGGCGTTCGCCAAATACGAGACCCCCTCGACTCGCGGACGTCTGGTGGCCGTGAAGCTGGTCTATGTGCTGATGCAGTTCCTGCTGCTGGCATTGGGTATCTGGAAAGTCAACGCGATGGGACTGTTGCCGTATGTTTTGATGTTTTCTCTGTCGGTGATGTACACTGACATTTTCGGGCAGGACTACGAGATCGGATTGGCTCGCATGGGAGTCAGAGAGGGTACCTCTCGAGCGCGCGTACTTTGCTTTCAAGTGATACCCGTTGATGAAGTGATTGATTGTAGTATAAGCAAGAAGGCACCTTTTTGAGTTTAGATTGTTGGTTGTATTATGATTGATATTCAAATTTTTCTAAGAGCAAGCAAGCAAACAGTCAATGCAGAATACCTGATACTTTCATATGGGTATCGGTTTAGTTCTATGCAAATGATTCATTCTGTCATAACGGCATCGCCAATGACGGGAAGGACATAGAATGCTGTTCCCATCTCAATACACTTGGCGTCGAAGTTCACTTCTCGCTCGTAGGGCTCGTCGCTGTTTCGAGCTTCTTAGCCTCCTCCTTCAGGCGGCGCTCTTCGCGCCATTTGGGCCCCTTGTAGATGACTAGTAGAAGCAACGGAGATGTGGCCAACATCACCAGGGACACGAAAGTAAAGCACCAGCCACGACCCATGGCTGCGAGCATAGGATCAATCAGAGCCGTTGCGCCAGCTCCGAGCAAGCATCGCACAATATTGTTGGCCGCTGTGGCTTTAGCCGCCTGTGTCGGATAAAAGTCTACAAGAATGGTGCTGATAGTGTTGAAAGCCCCAGTCAGGGTAAGGCCCATCAGAAACAGAATGGTGGTCGGGGCAGCCAGGTGAACCCCGAAGTTCAAGCACCAGCCAAAAGCCAGAATGGAGAGACTTCCAATGGTAAGCATCGGGAAGGCAAGCTGGAGGCGAGCTTTCTCAATTGGAAAATTCCTCAGATCCGTATGGCGATTCTTGGCAAGAGGAAATCCCATTTGCTTCGCTATGCGGCGGTAGTTGTAATCCAAGAACTTTCCGTTCAGGATGGACGCGATGGAGGCCCCAAGTCCGAATGGAATATAGCACAATCCAATTTGGAGATCGTCCAGACCGTATAGCTCGTTGAAAATTGAAGGGATCGTGGCACTGACATCGTAGAAACCAGCGAAAAGAATGGCATTACAGAAGAGGACAATGCTGGTATCCTTTTGAGCAACAATAGCCAGTGTTTGGAAAGGGTTGGGAAATCGTAGTTTCTGTGTGGATGGGCTGACGGGAGCTTCGGTGCCCTCTTCACGAGCTTTCCGGGATTTGAGATAATTCATCAAAGACATATTCCACTTTTGGGGAGGCAGTGAACCATCACCAACGACACCTCGTGCAGTCTCTGGGAAGAAAACCAAGAATGGAATCATGAAAGCACCCGAGAAAACCACGAGGAACCAAAAGATGGCCCGCCAGCCGAGATACTGCGAGAGCAGACCCCCAATGACCGGGCCAACCGACGGTCCTAAGAGGGAACCCGCCGTAACGAAGCCCATGTAGGATCCACGTTCAGACGCGGTGGCCACATCGGAAACGACTCCCGACGATAGGGCAATCGTAGTACTACTTCCTGCACTCTGAAGACATCGCAGGACGAAAAGGGCTGCATAGTTATTCTGCAGGGCTAGCCCGATGTTGGCGGCGATATAGATGGTAAAACACACGATATACGCAGGCCGTCTTCCAGCTTTGTCGGCAAAGTCCCCAATGAACATAGGCGACAGGCCTTGGAAAATCTGTTGCATTACAGTCAGCTCCAAAACATAGATCGAAGCAGGGCACACGAGCAACTCACCATATAACTTGTGAGAGTCAGGTTGATCAGCGAGTTCGAGACATGAAGATCTTGAGCCAGTGTGTTCAGAGCTGGGAAGTAGATCTGCGAAGAAACAGGCGAGAAGAAACCAGCCCACGACGCCATGAAAACGATAAACCGTCGCTGGCTAATCGTGAATGCCGAGTAATCGACATCGGCGACATCGCCGCTCTGCATTCCCACATGGCTGCTGGTACCTCTCGCGGTTTCGACATCCGTCGAAGCCACATCAATCACACTTGAGGGTGGTGGAGTGCCCATATTCCGTGTCGCTCAGCAATGGCCGTCTCAGGGACGAGTGCGGGCCAGCGTACTGGGCCAAATATTTGATAACGGACATACTGGGTCAGCGAATAAAACCTGACTCGAGTTCAATGTGACTAACCCCGGTATGGAAGGTATCGAATCAAGGCGCTGTTCAAGATTTGCTGTGGTCCCGTCCTGTGTGGAGAAGAACGGACCAGTGCCGAGATGCCGAACAGCTTAGTTACTCCGTACTCCGTTCTGTAGTGCTTATTCCGCAAAAAGACGTCTTATCGAGGTATCGGCGGGTAACTCCGACAAACGAGCCACGGCAGAATCTAAGACTGGTTAGAAAGCTCGGCGTGGCTTGTAAGTCGCCGAGCCTATAAGCATGTTTTTAATGTAGTACGATAAAAATTGGCTGCAGTAGTTCGTATCTGCAACCATATCGATACAAATCCCATTCGTCCGTACTCGCTTGCCAGCTTTTGTCTTTTCCATCTTGTGGCCAGTACAAAATTCGGAGAGTATGAACATCGACTCATGAGTGAAATAAGAAACGTGGAGACTTCTAGCACCTGGATGATCGTTGAAAGAGGTCAAACTCGGACCAAACGCCTGTCTTACTCCAGAGAAGCCTACGTAGTCAGGGACGGCTGTACCAAATGCCGCTAACTGCACTATGGCATACTTCACGGCTATCTGTCTCACGGTGTCTGTAAAAGTAAAGGGCTTTTAACATTTTCAGTAGATATACACCCCTCAACCCCGAGCCTTGACAGCCTCCCGACAAGCCTGCAAGAAAATCTGACAAAACTCCCACACATCTGCATATGAATTGTACAATGGCGCCGGAGCCACCCGAATAACATCAGGTTTCCTTTCATCGATAACTACACCGTGTTCCTCCAGGAAGTGCAAGACATGGTCTAGCAGTCCAGGCTGGAGTCGCAAGCTAAGCTGGGCGCCTCGCTCCGCTGGGTTAGACGGTGTGATTAGAGTGAAAGGCTTATCCTCTGCGGGAGCATCCAAGGGATACTTTAGCAATAGATGCTCGAGATATCCAGTAATTCGGAGAGACTTTTCCCGAATTGACTTCATCGTGGCACGGTTGAAGAGCTCGAGGGAGGCGACGACCGCATTGATATCTAGGACGGACGGGTTGGACAGCTGGAAGCCAGCAGCCCCGGATTGCGGGATGAATGCTAACGATAGTTAGTGGTCATTCTGCTAGGAATTGTGTCATATGGGAATCTCACTGTTATTCATTTGGAACCGTGTCTGGAGGTCACTACCCCACCAGCCTGAAAGCCGAGGTCGGAAGGACTCCTCGTTGTCGACCTGGCCATGACGTTCGTGGACAAATAGTGCGGCCATGCCACCCGGACCGCTGTTAAGATACTTGTAACTGCACCATGCTGCAAAATCGACGTCCCAGTCGTGGAGACGTAGATCCACATTACCCGCGGCATGGGCGCAATCCCAACCGATCAAGATACCCTTGGAGTGGGCATGGTCTGTAATTCGTTTCATGTCAAAGTATTGTCCAGTATAAAACTGAATGGCAGAAAGCAAAATCAGAGCAGTGCTCGAGGCATTCTCATCGATCACCTTGATGATTTGCTCCATAGTGAGGATTGGACAATCGAGATTCTCTGGCTCAATCAACACCATAGCCTGCTTTGGGTCAAAGTTGTGATGCCGGACTTGAGACTCAATTGCGTACTAATGTTGTCTTTCATGAGTATGAAATGAATCCCGTCTCTATGTTGAAAGTGTATCACATACATGGTCACTGGGGAATGCCTTGCCTTCCAGGATAATCTTGTACTTCTCGCTCGTAGGCTGATAGAAACTAGCCATGAGGAAGTGGAGATTAGCAGTGAGAGTTCCCATCACTGCCACTTCTTTTTGAGAAGCACCCATAATCGGCGCCATCAGCTTGGACGCGGCAGTGTCGACGTCGACAAATGGAGGTAGCAATTCATCTTCGTGCGGCACAAAGTGACCTGTTACACCCTTGGTTGCCCATGTTCGCAGATATTGCTCGATGTATCGCCGAGTACTCCGAGGCTGAACACCAAGAGAGTTACCACAGAGATAAATGCACCTAGGATCGGAAGCTTCATCATGGTCTGTTGGAAGCAAGGTAAGTATAGGTGGTATGGTGGGGCTGAGGAATCAGGTATTACTAATTATACATACTCGGATCTTCCGCCAGGGTCTTCCGCTTCAGGTCTTGCTTGGAGGGGATGATGAATTCATCTCGAAATTGTCGTAGAGGATCTTCTGCATCCAATGCTTCGGCGTAATCCCGGCTGTAAGCTCTGATATCATCCTGGTAGGGAAGTGGGGGACCGGATTTGATATCACGGAGATGCTGCCGTGAACCCATTTTGAAATGATCCACTCGTGTGACAAGCCGTCTGATCGTAAGATAGATAATCAATCTTTCAAAAGAGAGGCAATCCAGGAACCTGACGACTCACAAGCCAAAAGAAATCACCTTTCTTCCCCGCCAACTCCGATCCCTTTCCCTTTTCAGTATTCTGCCGCGACTCCCCGCCAGAGCTGACCAATCGCGCCACTGCCGAACTGACTAACCCGCGGCCATCGGATGGAACGATGCGATAATTGATAATCCAGGTTTCCTTTCGTCATCTCTCGAGCTGCGCGACTCTTGCACATACACAGCCATGTCGCGACCACTCTTCACATCCACAGCTGCGCGGCGGTTGTTCCAGCAGCACGGCCGACTCCTCTCGACTTCCCAATCCGCTTTGCGCCTCTCCGCATCCTCCTCCGCCGGCCAACTCGCTGCCCGCCGATTTACAGCTGCTTCGGCAGGCGCATCTGTCTACAGGCCGTTCGTACGGGGATGTCTGCTCAGATCACCTACCCGTCAATCCGTCGCCACATTTTCCAGCTCGTCCACTCGTCTCGCCACCAAGGTCACGCAAAACCCGAGAACCGGAGACGATGGAGAGACTCTCATGATCAGTATCTCTCCTCGCGCAGTGTCGGTACGTGTATAATGGTTTTGATTTGGTTGCCTGGCTTTTGCGGATCCCCCTTCATGGCCGAAAGTATGCGCTGTGTTGTGTGGCAAGTTTGCGAATTGTTCGAGACCTGGGGACTGAACGTCAGGCTGCTGTCGGCATTGGGTTCTCCATGAAAATGGATGGATACCATCGAGCAGCACGGATTGAGTCAGTTGCCGGAGAGAACTAGCACATACGACCATAGGGTGTGGAGAACAGGGCTTCCCGTCCGCTCAGCCGTACTTAAGCCACACGCCGGCCAGTTAGTAGTATGGTGGGTGACCACATGCGAATCCTGGCTGTTGTATGTTTTTTTTTTTTGGTTCTATTCTCTCCGCTGGGATTGCCTTTTTTGCCCTTTATTTCTAGCCTTACTTCCGAGATCTACTCTGAAGCCCGAGCTAACGTGGATATAATAGCGTCTCCGCGAAATCACCGACCCAACCTCCTCACCCTCCGCTACCAAAGAAGAAAACCCCTACCACCATCTTCGCATTACCGTGACCAGTGGCGGCTGCCATGGTTTCCAATACTTGATGTCTCTCGAATCAGCGGCCAAGATTGACGCAGAAGAGGATACTATCTTCGAAGGCGAGGCAGACCCATCCGAAGCTTCAACGAACGCCGCCGGTACGGCAAAGGTCATCATGGATGAGCCCTCGCTAGAATTGCTGTCTGGCAGCACGGTCGATTACACCACCGAGCTGATCGGTAGCCAATTTAAGATCGTGGACAACCCGCGGGCAACGAGTAACTGCGGCTGTGGCACGAGCTTTGACGTGATGGACTGAGTCGGAATAGATTTCCTACCAGTATAGTCCATGGATGCTTTTCTCTCTTGCGTGTACAGATATGGCATATCCCAAATGGGAAGATAGATAGATAAATTTGCATTGTATACCCCTCTTCTCTCTACGCGTCCATCTTCCTTACAGTAGAGTCGAAATGATCCCAGAGAGGAATCTAACAGTGTCATTGTCAACAGTGCTGGTCCACAACTAGTCCGGTGACGTGTATCTCATTCAGTTCATTGGAAGGATACTCATGTAATCATTATAATACAAAGAATCATATTAAACAGACCTCCTCGCAATAACCGCAACCTCATACGGCGCTAACCCAACCTCCTCCAAAACCTCCAACTCGGCAAACGACGACCGCTGAAAACAAGGCTCATGATCAGACCAGTCTACCTTCGGCCCAAGCCATACAATAATCTCCACATCTCCCTCCTCATACATCTCCATATACCTAGAGACTAACTTCGGTTCTCGGGGGTAAACAAACATCCAACCCTTCGCCTCCTGAGCCCTTGAATAAAGATCCCAAGCACCAGCAGCGACATGCATATCTTCCTCGGCGATGTACCGATTCACGGTCGAGGCTACCTCGACTCCCTCCACGGAAACAGCTGCATTGGAGTGTGAAAGGAGGCTTTCTAAGAGGCCGGATCCGCTGCCGATTGAGAGCGTGAATGCGGGCTTTTTGGGGAGGAGATTTGTCAGGGTTGTGAGGAGGGTGGTGGATATGGAGAGACAACAGTCTGGGAAACGGGTGGGTGATGAGGAGAGTTGGGATGAAATATGTGAGAGGGAATCCATGCTGGACTTTGAAGTTCGGATTTTAGTATGTATTATGGTATATGTGAGAGAAGTGAAGGAGATATCAAAGTCAGGAACAAGTAAGGTATTCGGACGCGGATTTACTGAGGGCCCGGTATTTGGATGGAGCATTCGTTGATATCCAATATCGGTTGAGAATCCGAAAGAGCCACAGGCTGATCTATGTGTTTAAATGACTACTAGATATGTACCGTAGAGGATATAGTTATAATCGTTGATCTATGCATTTCATCAAGTCTCTTTTTTTTCTCTACCTCAACACATACACTCACCGCGAATGTATCGTCTCCCTGAAAAAGAAAGCAGAACCGCAGACCGGGGCAAATGAGAATCGTACGCCCTCCAAAGATATCGCGATAGCCCGACTTGATTTAAATCCACATGGACGAGGCGTCTGAGCCGATGAGGGACCAGGGACAAATAAACCAAGGAAACAATAATGGAAAAAAGGCGTATAAAACCAGCAACAGGTGGAAACAATGAGGATAATATGGGGGAAAAGAAATCAAGGAGGGGGGAGCGGTTTAAAGAATATGAAAGAAAAAATTCATCTCGAGTCATGTACCGTTCTTTCTTGCATGTAGAGTCAGTCCATTTCTCTACCTTTTCACTCTCTCCCGGAACCTGTTTACCAGGTTATGGCTTGGAAGAGAAACCAAATACCGGAGGGGTTATTTTGGGGAGGCGCACCGCTTAGTAGACGCGGGCAAGGTTGCGCAAGTACCAGTCCACCAAGCGGCGGCCGGCCTTGGTCTCGCTAACGTGGATAAGATCATCCTCAAGAGCGTAGTCGAGGTCGTTGGAGATGACGGGCTCTCCATCAAGCAGACCACCCTCAACCCAACGAATCTGGCGACTGCGCTGCTTGTTGACCAGCAGCCACGAGCGGAGCTGCTCGGGCTCCACCTCGAGGAAGCCAGCCAGCTTCTTCAGGTCCATGGTGGTGTAGAGCTTCAGGTAAGAGCGGATGGTAGGGTTGAACAGAGTGTTCTTGACCTCATCCATGAAGATGGCGGTGTGGTGGTCGACCGGGTCGACGTTCAGGGCAGGGTTGTCGAAGTCGGGAGGAGTAGGGCTGATGAACTTGGGGCAGGCAGAGCGGAACAGCTCCTCGAAGACGGGAAGAGCCTCGGGGCCACCCTGCTGCATACGGTGGAACTGCTCGCCGTACTTCTCGCGGACGGCGGAGTGGATGGTGTCGTCCAGGCGAGTGGGGTGGAGAGCGACACAGATGGCGATCAGAGCGTACATCTGGTCGTTCTTCTTGGCAATAGCATCGTAGCTGTTGCCGCCCTTCTGGAAGTTCTTCGTCCGGGAGACGTAGACCAGAATGTGGCTGAACATGCGGATGGCATCGGCATAGCGACGCATCATCATGTAGGAGAATCCCACGTAGTAGTAGGTGGTGAAGTGAGCGGCCATCACACGGGCGAACATGGCCTTCTTGTTCATCTCGATATCGTCGAGGGTCTTGATGGCGAGGCTGAAATCACCGAGCAGACAGTGCACACGCAGCAGGCCGATGATCGAGAAGTAGCCGAGCATCTTGTACAGAGGGCGGTTGCCGTACTCGCCGGCGAAGGCAATGGGGTCCTCACCGCGCTTGATAGCAGCGAGCTGCTCGTTGATCTGGGAGCGCTGGATGAGGGAGTAGAGCACATTCAGCACGGAGTAACAACCCCAAGTGTTGGGGTTCTCGCGGAGCAGCTGAGACTCTTCCTCAGAGGAACCGCTACGGGCGACCCGGTTGCGATAGCGGCAGAACGACTCGAATTGGTAGATGAACTCGTCAATAACATCCCAGGCCCAGTAGTACTAAAATGAAAGCATTGGATGTTAGTTTTCTGTCCTACGTTATTCCGTAGCAGATAGATGACTTGATGAATGCCAAGCATTGGGTTTTCATTCATTGTTTTGTCCATCCACCGGGATTGAGATAACACAACGGAGCACCTACCGAGGGAACTTCGAGATCCACGGGACCCTCCGAGTTCAGAATGTAGTGGAAGAGACTGCAGTAGTTGTCGTAGCTGGCGAACTTGGTCTCGAGAGTCGCCTGGTATTCCAGCGGGGTAGCGGCGGCAGTCAGCTGTGCCTGGAGGTCCTGGGCCTGCGAGCCCCCAAGGGATGTCGTCCGGTCCAGATCGCTCATTCCATCTTCAAAGTTGACCTGCTCACGGTAGTCGTTGACCAGAGCCTCCTCCTCAACATCGGACTCATCGTTCAGGTTGGGGCGCGCATTGACGCGGTCGTCGTAGGACATTGTGGGCGTTAAAGGGTAGTCGAGGAGAAAAGGAAAGGATAGAGTGATTTTTTTTCTCGCGCCGAGGGAGGACGGCAAGGGCGGAGGGAAGGGCGTTGGGTGGTGGTGGTGGGGGGTTCACGTCCGTCGGCGGCCTGTGCGATTTGCCAAAGAAGTTGAATTTTGAGGGTTTTCGCTTCGGTGTTGTGCTTATCTTATCTGCGCATAAAGTCGGTGCTGACTCATCTTATGCTGGAATAATTTTACTAACACATTTTGGGTAATTAGTTTTTGTATACCTCTCGAGTCGTCGACATTCGATTAGATAAAAACCTCGTACTTTTATGATACAGGATGAAGTGACACTCCCTATCCACTTTGTTGTAAGCAATTACAGGAAGACTTAATCACGGGAAGATGGTGGGAGCAAGACAAGATCTGTTCGTCGTTCTGTAATCTACAATCCAAGCAGGTTAGAATTCAAAAATAATCTTACAGATTACTATTCCGAGTAATGGAAACACCTTGTGAGAACGAATAGTTTCTACGTAGGCCCTACCATTATCACATTGTGCACTAAGGAACATATTCAACGCAATGATGCCTCAACACTCGTGAAATCATTGATTGACGGGCAGTATGTGGTGCGATGGTATAATTTAGGGGGGAAAGAAGCACGTATCCATTGGAAGGGGAATGTGGCTTGTGAAGGGGAGTCTATGTAATTGATTCGATGGACAAGATGTTGAGGCACCGACAGACCAAGATAGCACTTAGCTTATGACGTTCTTTCGCAGGACAGTCGTACAACGAGAATGTCGTATATCGTCACTACTGTACGCTAGAAGTCCAGGCTACCCATGCGTGGCGGTTTTTATCACGGCTAGGAAGACAGTGTGATCATTTAGTGTTGTTTTCGAAGATGGCACGTGAAATTGATTACGGATCCTGGAGTGAATTTCCCCTCCTTTTGTAGAACCAGCAGCCAAGTACTTTCTACCTGTAAAACACACAATTCCCGACTCTGTGCTCAAAACCAGTCGCTCAAGAAAATTTGGTGGCGTGAGGCTATGGAGGGCTGTTTGTCGTGGTCGACGAATGCTTTCCAATCTGAACCCTCGTTTTCTGAGACACGAAGGATGTGGAAAGATAGGTTCCCACGTAAATCTGATAAGGTGAGTCATATGGAAGCGAGTTTTTTCTCTGAATTGAGAAGGCAGACTTTAACCCCAACCCGACCCCAACCCGGGCTTCTCGCACCCGTAAGAACCCAGCCCTGACACTTTCGCCCTGACAGATTGCCCCCTCCTCCGCCACACAATACCACGCCCTTTGAGTCAACCGCCCCCTCAGCCATCCTGTCAACGATGAATCCATAATCTGGACAATCTTCCTCTCTATAGGGTGAAGGCACCACAAGTCAATCAAGTCCTTTTCACAGTTCAGACCCATCCAGAATCGCGATGGCCTCAGTAGGCAGTTTCACGACACCACGTTGTGCCAGCAACTGAATGGCGTGAATAGTATCTGCTGTAGGCTGGAACTTCTGACTGAGGGCAATACCGAACCGGCAGAGCTCAGTGAAAGCATTCCTCACGTCGTCAGAGTCATCCAGCTGATGCACCAGAACGGGTAGGACCGACTGAACAGCGTCAACCACTTGGCTGGGAACTTGCTTCAACCCATACGATTGACGATACAAGAGAAGACATTGAGCCATCTTCTCAGCTTGTTCACGCCAGGTTCGCCGTAATTGAGGCGTCATGGTGCATTCTTGATCTCGACTAATCAGCGTCTCGAGCAGATCCATAACCGCTTGGAGGCATTTGATACTTCGTGAACTGTCGTCAGTACCGTAGTGTGCTGTCGAAGAATAGTGCTCAGGGCTATCTTACCGCAGGATCAGGAGTTGAGGAATTGGCTCTGGTCCAATTTGAGACGGACTGGGCCACCTTGACAGCCACTGCTGCAATCGTTCATAAGGAACTTTAGCTTTGGTCATTGACTTATGAAAACTCCCACGCAACGCCTTATCATGCAATATTTCTTGAATATCAACCAAGATATCCGTCAGCTCGCCAAGACCTTGTCTGATTTGAGGGAGAAGCGCGGATTTCGTGGTGTAATTGATTTGATTTGATCGCGGATATGGAGTCCAATCAAAATCATCATCACCTCCCATATTCAACCTTGAGACAGGTCGAGCCAAGTTGGCTACCTTGTGGAGCTTCATTGAGAGCTGGCTATGGACAAATATATTAGTGGCTTTTATCTTTTTTCCAATTGGGTCGGATTTCACAGACAGATTTAAGCTGAAAACGCCCCAAGCTGTAATCGCACGAACTCGTTCCATCTCGGGTGACATCGCCTCTGTGGATGAATGCGCCACTTCTGGGAACGTGAACAGGCCCATGTCCTGAGCCATTTGAACGGCCCCTCGCAAAATCCACCAGGCTCGACTACTCTTTCCCTGTTGGGACAGCCTGTGAATCGTTCAGTTTCCTTCACCACAAGTACGAAAAGACACATGACACATCAAAAGACCAAAACTTCACATACACATGGCACATCATCAGGAGAGCCTGAATGTTTGTCAACGTTGCAAGCCCCTCTTGGGGCTTCAACAATCGCTCCGCTTCCTCAAAGAAACTTTGTCCCCGAGAGAATTCGTTTTCTGGATTCGAGAAAACATCAGGACTGTCAGAATACACCTGCTCGACCATCAATAACCAGGAGAAATGAGAGCGGGCGGAATTAGCTGGGAGCTCCATACGCTTGCTATTGATAAAAGAGTATTCACTAGGAGGGGCGAGCAATATTCAGAGGAAAGGTCGCCCCGCCTCATATGGTCCAAAAAGATACCTTGATCGACAAATTGCGCGCATGGATGGTCCCAGGTGAAGTATAGCGAAACCAAGTGCGACACAAGATCGCTGTCATCGGTAACTCCTGTCCATGGCCTTGCTGGTACCCTGAAAAGAGGAATGTCGCAGAGACTTTCCAAAGTCACCCGAGCATATGGATGAAGTGCCGCCCGAGGGGATTCAATGTTTGGTTCTGCTTCCGGCGAGGTTGACGATCCAATTGGTTCTGTCGTGCTGTGAGATATCGATGCGGAGCGCTCGTTTGACAACGAGTCGGCATGGTTCAAATCCTCTCCGTGAGCTTGATGCAACCGAGCTGTCTGACTGGAGTCAGGGAAGGTGGCATGGCTGCCTACAGCCTGCGCAATCTCCTGCATTGACCCATTGTTCTTGACTAATTCGACGATCCTCGACACCTCTTCTTGCGGAGACAATCGGATCGTGGTCAACAACGTGTTCAATAGGCTTTTATAGCCGGTGAGCTCTTGGATGGTCTTCTTCACGGCGATCTTTCGCCTGAGATCTCGGGTTGGGTCGAACCGGCATTCACATGCGGTGCCGGCGGTTCTGCAGGGGTTGCAGGGAGATGTCCCATCTCCGGAGCACTGTGGCCAGGAAATGATATTATTAGCTGTCCAATTTACGTCTCGCAATCCTCGAGCTTGCTTGGGGGCCATCGATCCAGACACGTGGTAGCCAGACAATGGTTGATAACGAACTTTTCTCTTTGCAGCTTTGCACGGCAAGCAAGCCGTTGAGTTCTTTTTGGACCGACTCGCGACCACCGATGACTGTCCGGCGTATATGCGTGGTGTTGGGCCAGGCGCCAGCGGAGGGAAGTGTTTGGAAGGGTCGGGAACGCTCATATTCTGGGCCAGAAATGGACGCAAACCCTGCAATTGCGACTGCCGAGCAATAAGATCCGGTCCAGATGATCTAAGATCCACCTCCATGGATTCGTGCTCGTTATGTGAGCTGTGAAAGGCGACTGGAATGAAAATCGCCGTGTGAACGGATTCCGGGTCGAATCCGAAACGAAAAGCGACACACGCAGGTGGCGACTCGTCACAACGCTGTCTGTCTCATGAAATAGAGATGCATGGAAGAAGCTTAGCTCAACTTCCTCACAGTGTTTTCGAGTCGGCGTTTGAGAGGGATCGAGGACCTTCGCTAGGGCGCGATTTAGCGGCTTGGGAGCTGCGTTATGTATTCGCTCGCTGTCAGGACATGAAACGGGCTATTGAAACGAAACCGGTTGAAGCGATCGAAGCTAGCCTGCAGGTATGACTGAGGGCAGTCGCCAAGCTCAAGCAAACACCAGGGGAAAAGGGAGGTCGGCAGCTGTCACACACAATCATGGTAGCTCACTGGTCCAAGATTGAACTCCACGGTGATTGGGGAGAAGCGGAGTCAGCAGCCCGCTAATCTGGCCCAGTTGAAGGCATGGAAACAGACAGGGAAGGGGCGAGGCCTATCAGGGCAGGGCCAGTCCGGAATCCGTCAGCGCTTGATCATCTTGATGGGGGTGCACATCGTAAACGTGGGGCACCCACCCGCGAGAGCCTTTCCATGAGGGAACGTGACCGAATTCTGGCCAAATAGAGTGGACCTGGTCCATTGACTACTGTACCAGAACAGGTAAGACCAGAATACGAATGTGGTTTTCGTGCCTTCTCCTTGGCCAGGATGAAAAAGAAAACATGACAAGGAATTATGAAATATTGCTACCTCATACGTGTCTACATAGGCAGCCTGCCCACGATTTTGGGGCATGATACAAAAATTCACCAATGCGAGATTTTGTACTCGAAAAGTTTGAGCCATAACCCTGCCTGAATATGGCACTTGCTTTGTCCCGAGGACAAAGCGACCGACGATCATTCAAAGACTTTCATCCAAGCGCGACGTCCGCTGCAACGAATCAAGCTTACCATACAAGTTCACCGTCGGCTCGCCCCTTCCGAAGGCACCTCTATCATTTGCCGTGTAACTGACAAATGGGACTCGATCTAGAACGAGGGATGCTGCACGTACTGCAGATGATTTGTACAATACTACAAACCGACTTTGTCCTTTACATGAAGTACCCCCAGTCGTTACACCGATTCGATGCACCAACCCGCCTGGTATCTGGGGAAAGCTTCCACCATTTGGGATATGTGGCCAAGGTTCCTCAAAGTCCGGGGTCATCGAATAGCCATGAGCCGTGTCGCTACACTAACGGCGTTACGCACTATTGTACGAGGTATAGCGGAAAAGGGACATGGCACTTGCTGCTCAAAAGGCAGATCTACGCGAAGCAATGGCTTGAGTTCCATTCGTTGCCGTACAATTGGATATTCTCGCCTCTCTCAGAAATCGAGACGAGATCGCTATACCCACTAAATCGGGTGGCTTGCGACTAAATTACTTTGTACGGTTCTCATTGGTCGCTGAATAGTGCCTTCCAATCGGGGAGCGCAGCTTCTGACATGGAAGGTCTTGGCACTGACTCGGCTCCGCTACGGGTACGGAAGGAAGCGCACCGCAGATGTGGAAGTACCGTGAATCCTGCAGAAGAAAGGCGATTCGACGGAACTTCCACGCGACTATTGAACTATTGACGTTGGACGTCAAGTTCCTAGACCTGTTCATAATCTAGTGGAGCGCTTGCTAGGTATGACGTCGAATTATAGTCATGGCTCCGCTCCTATGTACAGCTACTTACATCACCCGCAATACCTAGATCGTCGGGTTTGATATTCGGAAACATTTTCCATATTGGCTGTGCTGATCATCACCAGCCCGCAAGGCATGAACCGTACGGAGGGAGGTCACGGAATCTCCGGTCTGAAAAAAAACCGGATCTCAACATTTCTCACCCGCTGTGACCCTGGCCATTGCTGATCCCAAACTCCCAATGTGCATTGCCTCCATCGCGACTCAACAGCAACTGCGCCTTTGATTGGTGATATTCCTCGACTTGGGAGAGAGAACTACTTGAGAGAGAGAGAACTACCAGGGGGCTGACGTCACTTCCGACCACGCATTGGTCTGGAGACAACACCTGAGGATTTCAGTTTCTCATTGGTTTTCGGGAAAAGTATCCGCCTTCCCCCCCCGCATAATAACACCTGCACCTGATGGCACGCCGAAAAGAGTTTTTGGAGACCGGAAGAGCGGCTAAATGCATATAGTATTTTTTCGAAACAGTTACACCAACAACTCTGATGACTTCTTTCCCGGAAAAGTATCCAACGTTATCCAATAGTAATTCTAACAAAATGGCTCCAATGCTCTCTACCTCAAACTTCATTTCATACGTGATATCATCAAGAGCTAGCTATTGAATGTATCACAGATGGCTGAAGAAGCCGAATGCACTAAGCGTACACCAATCAACACCCAGAAGAATCCAGGCAATTTATGCACAATACTTCCTAGCGAAACCCCCTTCATTTACACGACCCCTTTCCGTTGTATTCTCCTTCCATTTCTGCATATGTCCACTTTCCCTTATTGGGTAGTCTTACGGGTGCCTTGGTGAGATGCATCGATCTTGAAACGGGGCTGTAATTTTTGGGGCTCATTCGTGGAAACAGGACTGAATATGCGCGTTGCTCTGCATCTGATGAAGGAGACTCCAATCTGAGTGTTGAAAATCCAGATCAACTTGGCCCTTTCGCTTTTTGCCCCAATCTTTACAATTGAGCTTTATCACTGATCCTACTCAATTTCAGACTAGCAATATGATTAAGTAGACTCGAACTTTGAAATTGTCACTCACTGTCACATCATTCTTGAATACTGGTTGTTTTCAATCGTCGCGACATTTGATCGCACAGCACATACCTCAACATCGACACTAGAGTTCTACCTTGGGAGGTACTCGTAACGAAACAGGCGCACTTCGGCTTCCATGCCAGGCTTATAAATGCCCAGTCATCGACTTACATTGCCGCTCCCAGTATGCGAACTGTTCCGGCATAAGCGTGGGATAGTATGTAGGCATATCCGACGGAAACGCCTTCTCCATCATCCCCCAGCAAAGATCCGCCCCGAATTCGGGGTGCGAACTCAGAAAGCAACACCCTTCCATCGGAGACATGAATATCGTTTGTCGCAAACCGGGCATGTTGTTCAGCATCAGCTCGAGCACCATTTCTCTCAACACGCCGTAATTCCCACGGCGGTTGTATAGCTCGTTAATGATTTTGCTGATGGCGAATTTAGCGGCGTACTCTTTTTTGAAAATTAGCTCGATTGTGAGTAGGTTTTCGAAGGATTGGCAGAACTCCGCTTCGGCTTTGACTTTCAGCTCATCGATCATGAAGTAGTCTGCTTCGGCGTACATGCGGAGATGGAAGTAGGCAGGACAGTGAAAAAGTCGGCCATCCAGGGCAGTGCGTTTCTTCGGTCTGGCACCCATGGTGAAGAAGTTTATCATCTTCCGGACGCCGAATCTTTTTCTTTTCTTCGGCACTCGTTTCCACTGGCGAAATGCAGGCTTGCCATCGAGGCTCGAATTTTCGGAATCTGGAGAGGAAAGATCAGAGTTAGTCGTTCTGAAATTTGAAGGTTCTTCTGTTCTGGGGGTATAAATTGATTATTGAGGTACCATCAGAGCTGATCTCTCCAGTCTCTTCCTTGTCTAAAAAAGGATGTTAGAATGCAATGCTGCTGAAGGATGATGATTCCATAATATCTCGACATACCTGGATCCACCGAGTAGTTTCCCGTATACAAGTACTGAAAAACCTTTTCCACCAGTATCGGATCTTTGTCGGTAAGTGTCAGGCATCCGCATGATTCCTAAATCAAACGTTCTTGTCAGCAGGAACTCCGTCCATGACTTTCGCACTGACAGCGATTCATACCCGGAATTTGCCATGAAAAGCTGCTTTGAAATAGCGCGACATGTGACAGATGATGATCTTATGTGTTGAAAAGACGGTATCTCCGCACATGATCCTGACGTCGCTATGTCGAGGGGAGAGGAAGGAGCTGGCAGATTTAATCATCACTGAGATCACTTGGTGACATGGTGCAGTCCAACACCTGTAAAGTACTTACTCTTCGACATGTTTCTGTATCATCCGCTCATTCATCGAATTCATGATTCTCCCATCTGCCAGCCTCTGGGCCCAGTTTCTCCCCCACGGAGAAGTCCCAGGCTGAGTCCACCACTGCCACGGAGGTGCTCTGATACCAGCAGAGACGGACGTCGGAAAGGGGAAAGTCCCGGATATGAATTGCGAAGGAGCGTATGAGCCCCTATTGTTTGAAATCCAGGCATCCGACCATGGTTGGCCGGTAGGTTGACCTTGGCGTGTGTGTCCGCGTAGGAAGAAGGACATATTCTCTTCGGTGAAGAGGTGCTCGGAAGACAGGGATCGGAATGAATAAGAAAGAAATGCGAGCGGGAAGCTGAGCGAGGTGTAAGCGAAGACACTTTGAGAGATATCAAAACATTCAACACGAGCAGGAGATGGGAGGCGCGTCGCGCCTTCTCAGGCACCACACATTTGGAAACTGCCACTGTGCAAACAATGACCAAGACATTGTTTACAACTAGAATCCGAGGACCCTTAGAATCGACGCCTAAAATGACAGCCTCTGGCGCCAGAAACGGCTACCTTTCCACTCATCACTTCAGACGAGGAGCCACCCCGCCGCCCTACATCGCGCTTCGATTCTGTGTCTAACCAGCACTGTGAGTTATCCTCTACCTATTGCTACCGTTGAAGCATGAATCAATCTCGTTGTTTTGATTCCTATGATACCTGGTTGACAGACTACCTACTCTATTGGATCTGGATTCTCAGACCCTGGTCCCCAAAGCCGCTTCTCTGAACCGCTTCTCTCAAGCGTATGCCTAATTGCCAGAGGGCTTTCAAGTACAGTACATGTGCCCTCTATTGCAGATCGGTGGTCTCCTAACCAGTACCTTTATAGTCTCTGCCTCCGCCATGACGTCTGAATCCGACATAACCGATCCCATGGACGCGATCAAATGTTGCACCTGCAACCAAGAGAAGAGCTTCGTTCATGCAGACTGTGGCGCATGTTATTCCTGTTGCAATTGCTCCAAGAAAAAAGGGGGAATGATCGGAGACGGGAGGCGAATAACTGCAAGGGTAACAGTGAACTGTCACTGAAGCTGCTTGACCGGCAAACAGTCTTACGGATTCTCCTGAATAATGACCCCATGGGCTCTCCTGGAACGGTTTACCAAATTCACCGCAGCGTTTAAGGGATAGGAGAGACCAGGTAGCAGGAATTACACATATACAAAAGATTCCCGTTCCGAAATCCAATTCATATTTACGACAGTTTGAGGATCCACCTTCCCTAGATATAAGGTTCTGTGAACTCAGGCTCCTTACGATTCCAGGGGTTGCTGGCGCCTACAATATAAATGTAAATCCTTTCAATGCCGAGCGTATCTCACGGTCATCAGAATGGCTTGGAAGGCTATAGGCATCATAATCGCGCCACATCTGCCTGGTTCTCGGAGATTCAGCATCTGCAATGCCTTCGTGTGAAGTCCTATAGTTAGATAGATTCAAGGATCGATAGAAGCAAACCTCCTCTTTGCTATTAAAGACGTCAAAGCCGGCGGAGATAATGAGCACAGGCCGAGCAAGCTTGGCGATAATCTGCTTGACTGGGGCGGCCTAAAAGGGTGATATTATGATCGAGTCCTCGTCAATTTCCGCAAATCCTCCTGCACCGTGAGTCCAATCGCCTTTAGCTCTGCAACCATCAGTGATCTGGCCCAGCACAGCTCGGGCTATCTTACACTCAATTGACTCACTACGGGCTTGATTGAGCACAGCCCCCAGTCTGATCCCGATCAATACCATTGCAAACCCAATCTATTATGATTCATAACTTGAGCAGTATCTATCTCATCTGCCGTGCCTATTTCGGCTATCATCGGCGCGCTACCTTAAAGTGGAGCCCGGCCAATCCTTCGATTATCAGTTTCACCCCGCGGTTGTCATTTGAAGGGCGCGCAGCGTCCAGCCAGACTAACACGGGATATCGCACAAACTTCTACAAAAGGCATCGTGTGTGATAGATCAACATACATGACTTTCATTTGGTAGATAATTTACTACGAATTTATTTGCGGTAGAATTCAATTAGATGGATGCCGATAACAAAGTCTAAAGAACGTCCTTCCCGAGCGGCGAAAAAAAAAAACTTTTCCTTTCGGCCCGGACTGAACGGTTCCTGAATCAAGGCCCGGGGCAAACCGATAGACCATAAAACAACGGGGAGATCCCATCGATTTCCGTTCCAATTCTTCTCGTGTCATACACAAAAATATACTGATCCAATCCGTTGAGCGGCTTGCACACCGACTCTTACACTGCATTCTATAACCTTGTCTCCAAGTCGGGATTATCCATTGTCTCCCCGCCCTACGCCCTAATCTTGGTGACTCACATTCCAAGTCAAACCTAGACGTTTCCTTGTTCAAAAGCGAGGAAGTGTACCGATTGTCAACACGTCAACAGTCCTGTCCTATCATACCACTCACATTATATATTCACAATGGGTTCTATCGCCCCTAACGTGGCCGAGTTGGACGGCTCCAACTTCAAGATCACTCGCTCCACCAACCTCCGGGATGTGCCTCTGCCAGGCTCCCCCGAGGAGCTGAGCCACTCGTACTGCACTGACCACATGGTCACCGTGCGGTGGACTGTCAACAACGGCTGGGAAACCCCCGAGATCAAGCCCTACCAGAACCTGAGCATCCCGCCCACGGCTTCCTGCCTGCACTACGCCACCGAGTGCTTCGAGGGTATGAAGGTGTATCGCGGATACGATGGCAAGCTGCGTCTTTTCCGTCCTGACTTGAACGGCGAGCGTCTGAACACTTCCTCCCAGCGATCATCGCTGCCGGGCTTCAAGTTCGATGAGATGAAGAAGCTGGTTGCCAAGCTGATGCAGATTGATGGACCCCGTATGTGGCTATTCTGTTTTTAGTATAGAGCTCATATATGGATATTGACCAACTAACATGTCTCTAGGTTGGCTTCCCAAGGAACGTCCTGGCTCGTTCCTCTACATCCGCCCTACCGTCATCGGTAACGGTCCTCACCTGGGTGTTCAGGTGCCCAAGGAAGCCCTCCTCTTCATTATTGCCGTCCCCTGGCCCGACTTCACCAAGATGAAGAAGGAAGGCGAGACCGTCTCCAAGGGCCTCAAGCTCTTCGCCTCCAACCCCGACTCCATCCGGGCCTGGCCTGGCGGTTTCGGTTGGGCCAAGCTCGGTGCCAACTATGGCCCCTCTCTCCAGTCTCACGGTAAGGCCCAGGCCATGGGCTTTGACCAGATTCTCTGGCTGTTCGGCGAGGACCGCCAGGTTACCGAGGCGGGCGCGAGTAACTTCTTTATTATCTGGCACAATGCCGACACTGGTCGTCTAGAGCTTGTTACTGCTCCTTTGGACAGCCAGCTGATCTTGCCCGGTGTGACTCGTCGCAGTGTTTTGGAGCTGGTGCGCGAGCGTCTGTCGGAGCAGTTCGTGGGCAAGCTTGCCCCTCTGCAGGTCGCCGAGCGTACCTTGACTATCTCTGAGATTGAGAAGGCTGCCGAGGAGGGCCGTATCGTGGAGTCATTCGTTTCTGGCACTGCTGTAAGTTGATTAATGGTCCACTATCGTACGGTTCAAGGTCTGGTAACTAATGATGCTCGCATAGTACTTTATTACCCCCGTTGCTATGATCCGTAACAACGACAAGGATATTAGCACCATGGGCAAGGACGGCGAGCCTGCTGGTTACGCTTCCCAGATCAAGTCCTGGTTGGAGGCCATCATGTACGGCAAAGAGGAGCACGACTGGGCCTATCTTGTTGAGGAGGAGCAGTAAATACGAGTTTTGACAAAAATGGGACAGAGCAAGAGAAATGGATAAGGGAAAGTTGACAATTAGCGAGTGCGTGGATTTGTTTAACAGGAGAGCTCGAATCACCGGCGGTTACCTCCAGAGACCCCAAAAGTCATTCGGCTTTATCTAGATTCAGGTCACACCTAAGATGTTCTAACGTTTAACATAGAGTTATCAAACACTTCAGATTCATAGACACGATCCAGCTTCTTCTAGTACATCAATTATGCATCCACACTACACTTAACCAATTCCAAGCAAGATATCTCCCATATTCCGGAGACGCATGCCCACTTCCTCACGGCTATATCACGTAGCAGGCCCTGCGTCTTCAATACAGGAAGCTTTTAGCGGAGTTTAAAATCCCAATCGGTCATGCTCACCACTGAGTTCTCGATCGGTACGCACGCGAGCTTTGGACTGCAACTGCACCCGCAGACGAGCCAACGTCGGTGCGCCGGATATAACGGGCGCCTCGATTGGCCACTATGCCACAGTCAAGGATGATGTGGTCTAGGCTGGTGCCTTTATTTTTGTTCTGAGATTATAACTAAGATCCTGGCAACCAAGACTCGCTTTCAAAATCCACAGCGGACCGCAGCCCCATAGTTATAATGTATAGTAGAGCTGTGAAGTGGAAGACCTTGACACTATTTGTCTTCTATTTGGGGTACTTGGCAAAAAGGAAAAGAAGCTTCGTATGAAAACAGACGGGTATCAGGGAATCAAAGAATCGCTTTTGGGCAGATAGGCTCGGTGACTGACAAGTCTGTCAATCAATACCTCATATCTTCGAGATCTGAGGCCTGATCCTCTTCTATCTGCTCCTCCTCTGAAAGGTCATTATGCTCCTCCAGATCTACTACCAAGGGAGCATATTCTCCCGTTTCCTCGTCGGCATCATTATCCTCTATTTCCATCTCAATTTGCTCTCCATCCTCCAATTGAAGCATACCCCGCCTCACAATGGACTCGCGCCTGAGCTCCCAATCAAACTCCTCTTTGACCCATGCCTCCAACTTTTCAAGTTCGGTCTTAACCATTGATTCAGATCCCTTCGGAACCACTTCGTCAACGGACCGTCTGAACTGTGTGAGCAAATTGCGCAAGAACTTGCCCCCTTCGTCACCGTCGATCTCAAAGAGCCCGCCTTCGACATCGTCGCATCTTTCGAGTTGTCGTAGTAGTAGACACACCACCTCGCTCATAAACGCTTCTCTTTCAAGAATTGCTCGCCGAGATGTGAGGATGAGCTCTAGCAGTCTCTTCCATTGCTGAAGACAGGAAAAGTTCATCATGGTCAGTACCATGAGGAATGTAAATTGTAGCTCTCCAAGCACTTGCGCTTCTCCCGTTTGCTCATCGACGGTGATCTCTCCAGGTACACGGCTGGAGTATTTGAAGACTAAATCACCCAAGGCCCAGGACTTATCCTGCGCAGCTTCTGTTCTTTCACGCCCAATGGCACCTTCGCGCCACGTTCGCTTGAGCTCTATGGGAAGGAAGCCGAATTCTTTCTCTTGCTCCATAATCTTCCTTGAAACTCCCCCTTCTCCCACGGCCGGTGAGTCAACACCCGGAATATGATCGGCATCGCGGTTGGCCGTGCTAGCAGAAGTAACCAACCACCGCGGATGACCGTCTAAATCCACCTCCGGATCACCAATTATACGTGACAGAATCTCAGGGGACAAGCGATTCGTAAGCTGTCGCCAGTCTCTTCGACCATGCTCCTCAGTCTCCTCATCTTCTTCAGCCTGGCGTGCTTCCAGCGGCGCCGACCCCGGCTTGTTCGACAACATAGCGGGGGAAACGCGACTTCGATACCGGAACAAGCCCCCGCTGTGCAAGAGCGCACCAAGATTCGCCTTGTAGCGCATAGCCTCCTGGCGACCCGCATCGTTATCACTCGTCAACAACGATAGTGACTCCGTGTCCGTGTTCCATTTCCAAATATAGATCTCCGGAGCGAGGGTTTGTGGCGCCTGCGCGACCACGACCGCGGTCTCGTTGTCGCCTTGTCCCGCGGAGCTGATATCACCCACGTAGAACCATGCACCACATCGAAGCGAGTAGCTCTCTGTCGAACCGGTGTATAGGAAGTGCCAGCCTAGAGGTAGGTCTCGGATTCCGTGGAAGTTCGCGGTCGAGGAGAATGCGACGAGGTCGATGCCGACTAGGGTCTTTGGGGGAAGCTGGGGGAGCAGGATTGTCGGTGACGGCTGATGGGACGGAGGCATGGTTGATGACTAGGATTAGGGGAAAGCTCGGGTGTTGCGAGCTCGGCGTCTCCTGGGGGATGGTTGGGAGATGGAGCGGTAGAAGCAGGGTCGAGCTGGTCTGCTTAAAAAAATTGTCCGATTGGGAGGACGCGGCACGGCGCTGATGTCAGGCCGTGTGGGAAAGAAGTAGTGGAAGCTTCAAGTATGAGACATAGCACAGGATTCTGTGAAAGACAGATGGGTTATTGGTTTCTGGGTTATGAGAAAAGAAACTGGTAAATGTCTCGTTGGGAAGGGTGGTCAATCAAGAAGCGCATCATTCTGGCGCGGGGCGATAGCTCCCCGCACCTGATATCTGCGCCGAGCTCTCCCACCGACAGAATCTATATAAAACGCAATCTAGGGTCTAGTAGGAAAAACTGAAGGTTACAACTGTTTACAGGTGGAATGACGATAATCAAATATATATACTCAGACAAAGTCAATTGATTCAAGCTGTCGTAAAAGACTACCTAATCCAACCGCTAAAACCGAGAAGAACTTTTCAGGGCATGAAAATATCTGAAGACCAGGCAATAAGGGCCGTTCTTCGCGTGTATTCCATCCACAAGTGCAAGTAGACCCTGCAGGAAGCCTCCAGTCCAGCCACGCAATGAAGTCGCAGTCGGAGAAAGAAACGACCGCACACGTCTACAGACGACGACCACGGCGACCACCCTTGCGACGAGTAGAGTCGGAGGGGGTGGGGGTCACGTCCTCGATGCGGCCAATGCGCATGCCGGAACGGGCAAGGGCACGGAGAGCAGACTGGGCACCGGGACCGGGGGTCTTGGTGCCGTTACCACCGGTGGCACGGATCTTGATGTGGAGGGCGTTGATGCCGAGCTCCTTGCAGCGGACAGCGACGTCCTGAGCAGCCAGCATGGCGGCGTAGGGGGAGGACTCGTCACGATCAGCCTTGACCTTCATACCACCGGTAACACGGACGATGGTTTCACGGCCACTGTAGGATATTATGTTAGAATAAGCGTCTTCCATCATGTTGACCACATCATTGGGCTCAAGAGTTGCGTCCGTTGGCGGGTTTGGCCAGGCCGGGCGCAAAGCAATTTTGTGGAGGAATCGGAAGTGAGAGAAACGTACGAAAGATCAGTGACGTGAACGAAGGTGTCGTTGAAGGAGGCGAAGATGCGGGCAACACCGAAAACGAGCTTGCCTATTCCATGCGCAAAACTAGTCAGACTGACGATTCGATTGATCCGGTCGCACAAGTAAAAGTTCGAGTGTCAACGTACCATCACCAGCGAGGGGGCCGAGGGAGACGTTCTCCTTAGCGGCGGCGGGAGCCTTCTTGGGAGCCATTGCGAATTTGTGGATGGGGATTGTCGTGGATGGAATATGAAGGAGAGGAAAAGTCCAAAAGTGGCCGGGATCAAAGATCGAAAAAAGTGGGTGTGTGCCCTCGCGTGCTGCTTCACGGTGATTGGCCCGAGAACGCAGGCAAGCGAGTGGACCAAGCTTTAGAGGCCTAAGGCATTGACTGTGGCAGTAAAGCGGGTCTTGTGGGCGGTGAGGGTGTCCGTTTTGCTCGCCTATTTAAATTTTTCTTTTCCCTTTCCAACGTCAATCCTCGCCGTTGCCAATTGTTCGTCACACTCTCCATCCACTCAATGGAAAGCCGGAGTGTCAGACTGAGAAGACATATTGAGCTATTCTACTAACCTTCAGTGCACGTTTCGAGCGTTTCCAGCTCTGTTGTGTCGCGCCAACGCTGCAGGTGTGAGTCACTGCCAGAATGGGACGTACCAAGCAAGATGCCTCAATTGGCATCATCGGAATGGGCGATATGGGCAAGATGTATGCCCAGCGCTTGAGTGATGCAGGATGGAGGTAAATCCCCACCCTTTTCTCTCACCCGCCGTCTTGCTGCCACGGCGGGTGACCAGCTTGAATGGTAAGCTCCTACTCTTTTCTTCTCTTTCCCTCCTTCAATTCCTCTCTCCTTCGAATGATGACTTGAGTGCATTTGGCTCGAGCATGGTTCGGCGGGCCCTGCCACGCCATTCTGGTTGGCAGACGACTGCCGGGCCGTCGATGATGTAAATTACTCGCTACCTTAACTTTTTCTTGTCTGACAAACTTGGAACTTGTTTTCAATCTCTGCCTCACTCTTTGCTGTTTCTCATGAAGTCACGGTGCTAACGAGTGGTTATTGAATAGATCTTTCCATTATGGGAATTTTTGGTTCCTGCCTCTGCAGATCTTGTGATGCGACTCGAGGAGTACTTTTTGACTAACATAAAATACTATTATCTCTTTCAAAGAATCAATGCATGTGACAGACCTGAGAATTATGAATCTCTGCAACAAGAGTTCGCTTCTCAAGTACGTCTCCCGCTGGGACCATCATCCAGCCAGATACTCATCGTATATTAGCCCTTGGTTACCATCTTCCCGAATGGCCATCTCGTTTCCAGAATTAGCGACTTTATTCTTTACAGTGTAGAGGCCGGCGTCATCGACCGAGTCGTTGCACAGTACGGGCCATGTATGTCGACCCAGTTAAATCCCTTTCTGCAAATCCCCATGCCGTGTCCCCAAAAAGGAAAGAACTAGCTTCTCTGACTCGTCGATTTCAATCCAAAAGCTACTAAACAGGGTGCTATCGTTGGTGGTCAGACCTCCTGCAAGGCGCCTGAGCTTGCAGCGTTCGAAAAGCACTTGCCTGCAGATGTAGAGATCGTATCTTGCCATTCGCTGCATGGGCCCAAGGTGAATCCCAAGGGCCAGCCATTGGTAGGGATTTCCCCACGCCGCATTTCACTCCGGACTAGTCCCTTCATTAACACGGCGTCGACTATAGGTATTAATTCAACACCGGGCGTCTGACGAAAGCCTCCAATTCGTCGACGACATTCTCTCCTCGTTCGGATCCAAACATGTCTATCTCACCGGCGAGCTGCACGATCGTATCACTGCCGACACCCAAGCCGTTACCCACGCTGCCTTCTTGAGCATGGGAACCGCATGGCAAGCCAACAACCAATTCCCTTGGGAAATTTCGCGATGGGTTGGTGGTATCGAGAACGTCAAGATTAATATCACTCTCCGCATCTACTCAAACAAATGGCACGTCTATGCCGGTCTCGCTATTCTCAACCCGGCCGCCAAACAGCAGATTCGCCAGTATGCCGATTCCGTGACCGAACTATACAAGCTCATGATTGGGGGACACCGGGAAGAGCTTAAGCGCCGAGTGAAGGCTGCCGGTGCATCGGTGTTCAAGGAGGGCACGGAAGCACAAGATCTGCTGTTGAGTGATGAGGTTCTAGATCGCTTCTCGCTTTCCAACCAGACTCGGGAGAAGTCGCCCCCAAACAGCCATCTGAGTCTGCTTGCCATTGTTGACTGCTGGTCGAAACTTGACATTGTTCCCTATGACCATATGATTTGCTCCACGCCGGTATGTATCAAGCAGATGGTTAAAGCAGGCCTTTCGAGCTACGGTGACTAATTGCTCCGCAGCTCTTCCGTTTATGGCTGGGTGTGACTGAATACCTGTTTCGCAACCCTGAACTCCTGGACGAAGCCCTAGATACAGCCATTGATGATAATACTTTCCGCTCCGACGACTTGGAGTTCACATTTGCTGCACGGGTGAGTCTTGAAGATGATACTTAGGATCACCCTCTGTGATTGTGGTCTCGGATTGATGTGCTAATTTCCTCTAGGCATGGTCTGATTGCGTCTCCTTTGGAGACTTCGAGTCCTACCGGGACCGCTTCGAGCGGATTGCACAGTACTTCGCTCCCCAATTCCCCGAAGCTGCCAAGCTTGGAAACGAGATGATGAAGACGATATTGGAGAAGACTGAGAACAAATCTTAATTTCGTGGCGATGTAATATAGCACTAGGGACATACGGGGATCTTATGCCAGTGTATGATAGAAGCCAGTTGGCTTCGATTTAGCATTATGACAACGTAATACTTTCTTAATGCAACTGTCTCGAATTATTTTTGCCTGTAGTTTATCTCAAGTAAGCTTAAAGTATAACTCGTTCACCTGGATCTTCGCGATAAATCTACCAGTAGATGCCAGGTACCCCGGCTCTACGATAAGGACGCCTTAGTCATCCATGTGTTCCTCGCGATCGGGCTGAACCGAAGTGAGTGGGACATGTATCCGTGCAGATCGTCTGCACTGTCTCATGTTTCTTTCTCTTCGTTAACTGCGGGTCAGTTGTGATGGCAGCTGTTGTTCTCTGATTATCAGGACCTCGACCCGTGACACTGCGGAGCCCTTCCCCTCCACGTCTCCTCCCTTACGCTCTCCCCGTACAACTCGAAACGAGCCCTTGCTCCACCAACAACCTCCTTCCCCTCTCAACTTCAATGCGGCCTCTCGACCGTTCGGACATTTGCGACAGGTGATAGATAGCCTCAACGGCTAAATGGAGCTTCATGGCTTCCGGACACAACTCAGCGTTCTCCGCGTCCACCCAGCACCGCGCGTTTGGTGATGGTCGCTCCTCGTTCAGCCAGGACGGCGCTTCGGGGGACGGGAGTTGGAATGATGGACTCTCGAAAGTTGGACGAAATGGGCGATCAGGCTCTGGGGGAAGTGCTACGACTGGTACGAGAGGGGCCTCTTCGCTGGCGCCGTCCTTTGGCGGACCCGGGAGCTTCAGTGCGGAGCTCAAGAGCATGACCTCCCGAAGTGTCACACCACGACCCGACGGCACATACACGCGACGAGCTAGTAGGTCGATCGGCGAAGATGACCTTCCTACGACCGAAGAGCGCCAGGCCGTCATTCGAGACAAAATTGCGAAGGAGATGAAGATCAAGACCGGAACGGAGAACATGCTCGAGGCTCTGTTGGCAAAACCACCCAAGCAGACCAGGGAACAACGCCTGAAGGTGGAGTCGGAATTGAGCTCATCCAACCGCAAGCTGGTTGAGCTGCACCATGAGCTGGAAGAGGAGCTGCTTCGTGCGCAGGCGCCCTCTACGACTCCCCCTCGAAACCGGCTATCGAGTCTATTCCGAACTAGTCCCATGCGCTCGCCGTCCCGAAACCCCATAAATATCGGACCGGAGTCTTTGGAAGATGATGAGCAGGAAGAAGAAGATGGAGACATGGAGTCGCCCACTTATGTCCTTTCGGAAACACTTCAGGCGCTGGAGATCGAGGGCATGTCCCCTGATTTCTATGTCGAGCGCGCCAACAACTTAGTCGAGTTGTTCAAGCGGCATCCTACACTCAAGTATGATCTGGCGTGGCCTGTCTTTGGTTTGCGTGTACAGGTGATGCTCCTCAGTGACAGCAAGGAGGAGGTTGCAGCCGGGTACCGGCTGACCCGTTATGCTATTGCTGACCGCAAGTCACTCCAAACAATTCGAGCGCTTCACACCGATGAACTTGTGATTCTGTCTCTTGTCAAGGAAAGCAAGGCAAACATCGAGCGCGAGCAAGCTCTAAAGTTTGTGAGAGCTTTCCTCGATGTCAAGGATGGTGTGAAGGAAATATCTCGTGCCATCGTGCGCACAATAGTTTCCATTGCTGAACACCATGAAGACCGCCTACGGAACATATCGATCATGACTTTGGCAGAGATCCTGGTCAAAGACCCCGAGCTTGTTGCCTCGGCGGGTGGATTCGCCGCTCTGCATGATGCTCTCGCCGAAGGCACCTTTGGCGCTTCGGAGAGCTTGATTTCGAGCTTCTTACATGTCCTTGATACCCCACGGAGTCGAAAATACCTCCAAGGTTCGGAGCTAGAGGCTGTTCTGGCTCCTTTCACAGATTCCCTCGCCGACACATTGCGCAATGGGCGATTAAAATCGGCCGCGCGTGCGATCTCCGCCATGCTAAAGACCTGGCCTGGCCTGGTGATTCTTGCCAGACACGAAGCCAAGCCACTACATTCTCTTCTAGAATCGCTTCATTACCCTGATACACAAGCTCGAGATCTGATTCTGGAGCTATTGTTCGATGCTTTGCGGATCAAGCCACCATCATGGTCATCATCCTTCCTCGCAGGCAGAAGGCTCACGACTTATGGCCGTGTTTCAAATTTGCGGTCCGATACGGACTCCAAAAGCGCCCGGGCGTATCATGATAGTGGAACAAAGAAGTTCGACCTGACGGCACACTTTTCGACTCTGATCTTGGCGTCTTTGATCGCTGCTGGTCTACCTCAGGCGCTTTCAGATCTTATTGAAGATGAGACGGATGCCGCTCTCCGGCGCAAAGCCACTCTCCTTCTTACAGAAGTCCTCAAGATGGCACATCATTCCCTACCGACAACCATTAGCGCAAACCTGCAGGTTCTCGCCCACCTCCTTCCTCCTGCCATTCAATTCGACACAGAAAACCATGATGTTTCTACTTCAACGATTTTCCAGATCGAAAGCATCAACCGAACCTTAGCTCGCTCCGGCGGATATTCTGGTGGAGCGGGTCGATATAACTTGGATCCCGATCTGTCAGTCTCTTTGCTACCAGGGGAACAAGCCAAAGATAAACTCAGCCCATCCATGGACGAGCAAACGTTCCGAAATGCCATCCTGGAGACGCATGTGTTGAATTCTGTCAACTATATGAAATGGAAGTGGGACCTGATCCATCGCCTTGTCGAGGGTCCTCTCACAAATCCCAAACGAATGGATGAAGCGATCAAAGGCTCCAAGTTCATGAAGCGCCTCCTTGGCTTTTACCGTCCCTTCAAATACAGATTTGCCATGGTCCCAAACACGAAACCGAACCAACGATATGTCCGGACAGGCTGCGCCTTAATGCGGACTCTCGTCATGTCTGCTGAGGGTATTAAATACCTGGCTGAGAACAAGTTCTTGCGACAAGTTGCGGAGTGTTTGGCCCAGTTAGATCGCATGAGTGGCCTGACTTCTGCATCGCCCCTGTTCTCACGAGAGCAAATGGTCAATACGCTGAGCGGTGGCTATTTTGCGATTCTAGGGACGTTGAGCGCAGATGCAAGTGGCTTGCTTATGATGGAGAGGTGGCACATGCTCAACATGTTCTATCACATCATCGAGCTGCAGGATCGGAACGACTTGATCCAAACATTACTTGGGAACATGGACTACGGTCGTGCAAGTCACCTCCGAGTCATGCTTTCCAAAGCTTTGACTATTGGTTCAAAAGACATTCGGATTTTCGCTACCAAGCTCCTCCGAAAATATGCTGTCGGGGATGTCACCTTGTCACCGCAGATGGCTATTGGCAACGCAGAATGGGTTGTCAAGCTTCTTGTGACCCAACTGTACGATCCAGATGTGACGGTTTGTCAAATCGCCGTGAAGATTCTGGAAGAGGCGTGCAACCAGCGTGATTATCTTGAGTTTGTAGTCAAGTGTCGGCCATCGCTCGATCATCTTGGTGAGATTGGCGCCCCACTTCTCCTGCGCTTCTTGTCGACATCCGTCGGGTACCATTATCTAGACGGACTAGACTACATCACTCAAGAGATGGATGACTGGTTCCTCGGCCGAAACGACTCGTATGTTGGCCTCGTGGAAGCCGCTCTGTCTCGTGCCTATGTCGATCAGCCACGGCGTAACAGCTTCGCGCCGGAGGACTTGGTCGACCTGCAAGACGTCGGCGTTGTCCCACCGCACTTTTACCGCGAACTAGCGCGCACAGCTGAGGGATGCAAATTGCTAGAGCAATCGGGGCATTTCAATGAATTCGCCTGGACGATTCGCGACTTCCGCTTGGAGGAAGAAGACACTGAAGTGCTACTCAAAGTCAAAGGATGCCTTTGGGCCGTGGGTAATGTTGGGTCAATGGAGCTTGGGGCTCCGTTCTTAGAGCCAGAGATCGTGCAGCGTATCGTGGCGATTGCTCAACGAGCGGGTGTCTTGACTATGCGTGGAACTGCTTTCTTCGTTCTGGGTCTCATCTCAAGAAGCAAGCACGGATTAAGAGTGCTGCGAGATCTAGGTTGGGACTCGGCCATTGATCAAAACGGCGAGTCGCTGGGCTTCTGTCTCCCGACAGACTTCCGTCAGCTATTTTGGGTAAGATCGTTGCCTCATGTTCAGTCCATCACAGAGCTAACCAAATTAGATCTCTTTCCCTGGCTACAAATCAAACTCGCGACGTACTCCTCAGAATAAGCTCAAGGAAGCTACGACAGATATTGACCCTGTCAATCAAAAGATCCTCAAGCTCATCGTCGACATGGGAAACACCGTTCTATCCAAGCGATCGGCGACCGAGTTACACAGGTATACTACACCTCCATAACTTCTCCGCCCTTTCCAGGACAAGGTCTGATACGCATTTACTGTAGCCTCAAGTCCAAGCAACCCGATAAATTCCATCAAGTTCACCTCTTCCGCAAAGCCCTCTGCATCCTTGAGAGTCATCATTACCGGTTACCAGCCCGACGCTTTGCTATTGATCTTTTTGACAAGAGCGTGATGAGGCGAGTTGTCCTCGAAGAAGACTCCGAATCTGACTCCGATTCCGCCTCGTCCACATAGACCTGCCTCGGGTCTACTGCATAGACCAATATTTTCTTTTTCTTACCCATTTTCTGATCCTCTTAACTTTGTGGTGCTCCCATTCTGCACGGACACGCGTCCTTTTTCCATCGGCTACCCACTCATAGCACGACTTTGTCGTTTGTGAATCCTTTCCCACACGCGATTCAAGGATTTTAGCAATCCCAATCTCTGACCACACGATTTAGCATGGTGAACAGTTAGTTCCTTGCGTGATATGGCGTTTTCTCTTCTCCTGTTTTACTTCCTTGTGTGGATCTGTATCTGGCATGGCGGCGGTTCGGCCTTTGGAACGAGACACGAATTGATATCAAATGCATATTATACAAACTATCTTTTACGCTTTCGGCTGATTGGCCCATCGTTCGGCTCAGATACACAGATGGGATCGAAGTTGGGTTTGGTCGTCAAAAGCTGGTCACAAATACAGGTCACATCTAGGATCCTAGCAGTACATATAGGTTGTCTAACTCAAAAATAGGCCATATTGGCAACTAAATTGATAGAAGTGCGGAAACAATCAACTGAATCTGAGGCCTTTAGATTCAGTGAACCTCGGCCTATTTCCACGTGTGGCTGGCTTTCCTCCGCAAAAAGCTTCCTTCCACGGCACAGATTATCTAAAGTTGACCCGCTCTGATCGCCGATCCCCAACCTTCTAGTGACTCGCATCCCAACATCGCCCTCCACTCTCCTTCAACTACCGCCCCGAATGCATCGAGGACTTCAAACATTGGTATCACCCGCCTGACAGTTCATTCCTGGGGACCCAGAGCCATGGAGAATGTAGATGCGCCGTCCTCACCAACCCCGCAGGCGGCAGAAGCCGGTCCCGATCTGACTTCCGCCGCCAGCTCGGATGTGTCGAGCTCCGAAGAGCATCTCCCTCCTATCCTCGATTCTCCCCATCTTGTCGTACGCTTGATCCAATGCCAGCACTGTTCCCGCCCTCTGCACACTCCGCTCCGACTCCCGTGCGGCAACTCGATTTGTCGATCGTGTCTACCGGCAGTTCGTCCCCGCACGGGCATTACATATCCAGTGGCGGAGGGCAGAGAAGAAGGATTTACATGTTATTGGGCGGGAACTAGGAATTGTGTTGGCGAGCATTGTGTTGGCGATTGCGGTGTGGATGTCGTATTGTGCAATGTGTTGGGGCTCTTCCAAGAGGAATTAGCATTTCCCACGCCGGATGCCGAAACGCCAGGGAATACAGGTGACAACGGTCGGGTTGTGCGCTGGAAAGTCCATCAGAAGGAAACAAACTCGTCGGAGGCTCAGAGTGCTCATCTGAGTCAACGTGGGTGGCTATGGGGTCTATATCTCCTTGCCTGGGAAGGCCGGCTTCCATCTAACGCGACAGAGGTCATTTATGAATGCTCGCCAGATAGTGCAGAGGAGCAAATTCATCAACAAGATGACCAAGTTCGCTTCGAGAAGCTCAGGGACAGGCTCCGGGCTGAAGTAGATTGTCAGGTCTGTTACTCCCTTATACTGGACCCCCTGACGACTCCCTGCGGCCATACCTTTTGTCGAAAGTGCGTGGCGCGGGTTCTTGATCACACCGATCTATGTCCCGTCTGCCGACGAAAGGTTGGCATGCCGGCTGCTGTCCAGGCGGAACCCTTGAATCGCACCATCAGTCAGATCATCGATCACTTCTTCGCTGATCAGGTTGCGGCTCGGCGCGAAGCTGATGCAGAGGATGAGGTGGGAGGAGATCATGAGAAAGATCTACCCCTCTTTGTATGCACTCTGTCATTCCCGACCATGCCGACTTTCCTGCACATCTTCGAGCCGCGATATCGGCTGATGATTCGCCGTGTCGTGGAGAGCGGGAACGGTAAATTCGGCATGGTCATGTACAACAGACGGGGCCGAGATCAGGGAAATGGACTAGGCAGTACGACTTTCATGCAGTATGGCACCGTCCTGGTGGTCGAACGCTATGAATTGTTGCCGGACGGACGCAGTCTCGTGATTGCCACGGGCGTCTCACGATTCAAAGTCCTCGAGGCTGGGGAACTGGACGGCTATCACGTTGCAAAAACAGAGCGTGTCGATGACATTTCTCTCGCAGAGGAAGAGCGACTAGAAGCGATGGAAACAGCAGCTGCCGCGATACCGGACCCAACGGACGCAATTACATCCGAGCCTGCTTTGGATACCATGTCTACTCAAGAACTGCTCGACCTCTCGCGTGACTTCATTCGAAACCAGCGACAATCCGGCGCACCGTGGCTTCATCCACGTGTGATGCTAGCCTACGGGCCAGTCCCGACGGATGCGGCCCGATTCCCGTGGTGGTTTGCCAGTATCTTGCCCATCGCCGAAGAGGAAAAATATCCCATTCTTTCGGCCGTGAGTGTCAGAGAGCGGTTGAAGCTTTCCGCACGGTGGGCACGAGAGCTGGAATCTCGAGATTGGTAGGGATTCCCACGAGCGATTTACGATATGCGCAGCTAACGTCGCCTTGTCTAGGTCTACCCATTCATCCCTCAATTCCGTCTTATGACTAGCCGTCCCCCTTCTCATTCTTTGCATGATACCGTTTATCTTCAGACCGTTCTCGGCGCTTTTGACCGCGATCACACCCAGTATCTTTACATCATCTACACCGTTCTCTCTTTCGATCTCAGTGTCATTTGGTGGTTCCCAGCCTCTATCTCTGAACAGAAACCAAAACGAACAAACGAATACGCCTGCAACTCAATCATCAGAGACATATATACCGCAGAAACTTGTCATCGGCGCCTTCTTCGTGATATTCCTTGCGCAGGTGGGCGCCAACGTCTTGCAAACGATGCGAGGCAATCGACGGCGAAGGCAAGCGATGGAGCTGCAATTTCCACAACCTCTACCTCAGCTTAATAGAGGTCGAAACTGAAGGGAAAGGATCACTGCCACTCAAGAGCGAGGCACTTCCAATCAATATGTGGGGCTGGGCCCCGACTCTCGGCCTTGGGCACCTGATATGCTGTCGTACAGTGGTATGAAGTACTTTGGGGGCTGGGAGGTATTATGAACTTATCACGACTGTCCTTACTTATTACAATTTCCCGGGGCGTTCTCCTTCTTTCTATTTCGTGTATATTTCAAATCACTCTGGTTTCGCGAAACAGGGCTCGGACAAATATCCACAATTCCACTCAGGTGTATTTAGGCACAGACAATCCACCGCACAGAATCACGTCGTTCACATTGTATAATGCACTACTGAACACGAGTCGTTCTCTGATGATTTCAAATTTCAGCCTCTTGTGCTATTACCTGAAGGACCTGCCTTGATGCACGGTCTCGATGACAATAATCTCGTAGGATAATAAGTGGGAATACCATTTGGCTCCCAGAATTATATGATGGAGTGGAGAAAGCACACTAATATTCGCCTACTACCTATGGCTTTCATCGTTTGTCCCGTCTGCTGAGTTGATAGCTAGCATCCCTGGTAAAGCGGTTTCACACACATCCCACCGATATATATCTCTAGGTAGATGTCTCCCACAGAACGTTACTATCTTTCCAACAGGGATCTACCCTTTATTTAGTGCTGAAATTGAGTTTATATGACTAATAAAATTACAAAAAACTCGATTGATACCACAACCTTCTCGTACGCCCAATTTTACCCCAGCCACCCAACTGTGAGCAGTCCCCATATGCCACCCACCTGGATCGAAGAAATAAAAAACTCCAAAAAAGAAAGGATCTCAGGTTTTTCTTAGGAATAGCCGAACGCGGGGGTCGAACCCGCAACCTTGAGATTAAGAGTCTCACGCTCTACCGATTGAGCTAGCCCGGCAGGGCTGGTTGAAGAGCGAGGAGTTTTATGGATCTATGACCCTGTGTGTAGTGGAGACCAGCGGAGTTGATTTTTGTTCGGTTCCGAACTTTGAATTTCGCTTACATAACACAGGTTGGCAGAGTGCCTCAGGCAGCCAACAAACTATCAGGAGAGATTGATTTCTATTCACTCGGATGGTAGTAATAGAAAGTTGCAAGATCTTAATTAGGTCCATGAAAAGCAAGTATGTGGACATCTGGATCAAAACTATGTAGCAATACGAGAGAAGGAAGATGCATTTTGACGGACCATTGAAAAAATAAGTAAAGATTTGGTATCGAATGAAACTAGCTTGAAATGACCCCAAAAGATATGAAAAAACACTCTAATTAATCACATTTGCCTGTCTCTGTTCAACCGGTAGAGGTGCGGCCTTCTCGAAACCCTCGATCTTGTCCACCTTTTCTGTTTTCTCTTTGGAAAGGAATGCCGAACCCAGAAGATTAAGAGGATTGTTCACACGAAGGACCCAGCAATAGTACAACGTGAACCCAACAACCACAATCTCATCACGGGCAGCCTCCTCGAGCGCTTTGGATCCGAGTAACTCAATCTTTCCAACCTTCCTTATAGCCCACATATTGGCGGAGAACCTAGCCACAGGCTGTTGCTGTTCGTCAACACAGATAAAGTCCCAGGTCTTGAAACCGCTCTTGCTCATCCATGTCATTTTGGCCGGAGCACCCGTAGTCGAGAAGGTGGTAGACATGTGGGTGTAGACAGTGCGTAGGCGTTTCTGGGCTTTGAGAGTTCCCTTGACACCATGGAGCTGATAGTCTGGACTAATGCTGATGGCATGCACATCGCCAGTTCCGATGATCTGGTCATTCTGAGGCGTCTTGAAGGTCAAGTTGTTTGTGATGATGTTGCAATCGACGGTATATAGTGGCATGGGGTTTGACTCGTTGGTGTCCGTGATGAGGGTCCTGAGCTTTCGCCATGTAAAGTCTACCGCCAGGGTGCGGGATTGAGAAGTTACCGCGTGAGGGAGGGAGGTCGCATTTGTTTGATCCATTTTGCGTTTTGAGATATTGTTGGCACTTGTAGGCTAAGACGAGGAAGTCGTAGAATTTGTTGATAATAATGTTAAGTCTGTTCCGAGGAGAACGAAGTCAAATTATATATCAATTGCAGTTGCCATCACTTTGAAGTACAGCTCTACTACGATACTAAGGAACTAACCGGATTCGGTCCTACGCACCGCTCCGTTATAAGCTGGATGCTGATCTCACCACTTCAAACGTTAAATCAGTGGGGGCTGAGGCATCTTGGCGAGTGAAGATATGCAATTAAATCAGCCCTGCCACAGACGCCGAGCCATGGCGCGCTGTTGGAAGAGAAAAGATCGACTCGTATGTCCAATCAACGAGAGAGAACGTTGATTGATTATGCTAAATGGCGACACTGCCAAGAGACACGCGATCGCCTTAAGCCGATTAGGCGGGACACGCCGCTTGAGCCAATGATCGTGCGAGACTTGATTGAATGATGTCATTCCTTTTGACAGGGTCCAAGAGCGATGGCTTAAGGAGATGTCCGAATTGAGCTTATGGTTGTTCCTAGTAAAAAGTGTCCCTGAGCTCTGAAAGGAGGTTTTAAGATGCTTGAGCGGAGATATTGCCACTGCTAAACCTTCCCATTTTCTTCTTTGAGCCTCTCGCATCCACAATCTCGCCCAACTATTCCTTGAGATGCATAAAATGATAAGTGTTTGCCATGAGCCCCTTTCGGGCTTTTCAATGCATATACGAGCTACTTGGCACCGTGATAAGAGGCTCTAGACAACCATCGGGTACAAAATCAATATGACGTATGAAGACTGCTGTGCTTTCTATAGTTCCTACGAGACCATGGCATGATCAAAATAGAACACTGTTCCCACACAGAACAATTCACTTCTAATTTAGCTACATACTGCCAACCGAATTGAAAGATAAAGAATCAAACCCCATATCTATGGTTCAGGCACTCAAGCCGAGGTCCATCTCTGGCAATGGGATTTTTTATTATCGAGAGATCCATTTTTACTAGATACGCAAGTCAATCCGTTCCAGACAATGACCGCCAGATGATGTTTATGAAGCGGTCAATTGGTCTATTTTGATGATGTCCTCGACCAACTGCAGCGCGACTGAGGTACCCGCATTGCTACCGATGCTCTGAAGGCGTTGGATGATCCACTTCCGGGTCTCCTTGGTCGTGACTGCGCACTTTCCTACCATGTAGAGACCCCAAGTCAGCATGTAGCCACCCGAGATGTTACCGCGGAAGGAGAGATCGAGAGAAGGGCGAGGATCAGATGGCGAAGATGATATTTCCAAAGCTTGGGGAATGGTGGCGAGGAAGTCGTTTCCCAGCCTGGACAACGTCTGTAGCGTCTCCTGGAGTCTATAATTCATACTGCTGTGAAGACTCGATGCAGGATTTTGACCAAGAATTCGATTCAAGAGGTAACATATCATCTCGCAGAGAATCATGTGCAGGTTCCGTGAGTTGTTCCAGACTCTGATCGCCCAGATGTCTTGATAGCGGTCAACCCGGCCGTTGAGAATAATGCTTGGATCTCCGCTGGGCTCCTGGGTGGTCGTGTAAGGCTCTTCTATGGCAAGGCTTTCAACATTACGTTGAAGGTCACGCTCAATCGATGTGGCTTCTTTCAGAAATTCAGCCGAACGGCGTCCCCCTGTACTTTCTCTCAGAGCAAAAAGAAGATTGGCACAGCGAGTGCCCAAGATCCCTATTTGCCAGAACGCGCTAGCGGTATCGGTATGCTTGGCCGCTTCTTCCTGTAGTTCAAGCATGTCTCTCGAAATTGGCTTAGTGCCATGGAGACTGGCTATCACCAGGTCGGCGCGTACTTGATTGAACATGCGAATTGTGACTGGGCTAGAGAATTGGCTCTTACCCCGGGCAACTACTAGCGCTGCAGCACCTTCCACGTGTTGAACCCAGGTCTCAAACCCGGAGACTTGCTCAAACATTCCCAACGAAATCACAGACATCAGCGTGCTGTCTTTGATAGACTCGGAAGGTGATGCGAGCGCGTTGTTAACATTGTGTATTGCCTCCATGTATTTGGCGCGCGCATGAGTAACCAGCTCTGGCTGTTGAGTTGAATTAGCCAACGCCACAAGGCCTACGGCGGCCAAGCTAGCCACTAGAGTTGGATGCTCGCCATCATTCACATAAACGGACGGAATATAGTTCAAATATCCACGTGAAGAAGACGGGCCGCCAAGAACGAAATTGCTGAGAAAATAATTGATCCCTATCTGGTCAGGATTGGGGCTCAGCTCACGGGCTGGGGCCGGCACATCATTGGCCCCAGCTGTGGCCGCACTCCTTGCCCTTTTCTCGTTAGTACGTTTGATGGTTTGATTGGTCTGGTCGCGGAAAACCAAATCCCACTCATCGCGGTACCCCGGGCATGTTTCACGCATGCGAACGCACTGTCCGCAATGGGGGAGCTGCTGATCGCACTGCGAGACGGGACACGGTCAGTATGAACGTCGTAGACTGGGGAACATGCAACGAAAAAAAGAAACCAGGAAGACCCACGCGTCTCTTGACAGCCCGGCAATTGCCACAACTCCTGGAGGTTCTTGCGCGGACCGGCTTAGGCGGCGACATGGCTTCAACCTCTGAGCAGAGAAGTCTGATAAGAGACAATCGAATCTCGAAAGTGACAATCAAACAACAGCTCAAGCTTGTATGATAACTCAATACCAATCAGCGCTCCCTGAACCTTAGAATGATGTGATGAACAGCAGATGCTTGTCTGAAGCTCAATCGTGGTCGGTTCGACCTCAGAGTATGGCCCCCAACAGATTCAATTGGCCCCCAAGCCACGTCAGTACATCAGGGGTGGGGTGGGGTGGGGGCCAATCGAGAATTCACCGCTGCGACCATTGTTGAATCAAGTTGCCGTTGGCTGCACAAGTACCCAGCCTAGAAGGATCAGCAAAGAATTTACCTAGGGCGATAGGCGCTCATGCATAGCCTCCTAAGGCTGACTCTGATGGAAGGAGTGAGCAAAGGAGCGGGGCAATTCTCGAGTGCCCGCTACAGTATGTACTCGCAAGATGACGCTAGTCTTCATCGGGTATCTGAGATGTTCGGCCAGTCAAGCATCGAAATATCGTCGATCTTGTGGATTTAAACTATCTCGACATGAAGTTTGTGTTGCTATCGACAGGATGCCTTGAAGAGATCTGGAAAACATAAAAGGAGGGCATTAGCCCTGCTCCTGAACGTACACATTACAAGATCTTCACCACTCTACACCACCACCACACCTTCTTTACCTATACTGCTTGGGCTTTTCTGCTCATACCGAATTCATACGACCTATACTTAAACTGCTCACGACACCCCAAAAGCAACAATGGGTATCGTGACTTATCGGGACGGCATCGCAATCCTCCAGCTTATCGTGTTCCCCGTGCTGCTCGTTAGTGCACTTTTTATATGGAAGCGAACAGGCTGGAAGGCTGCGGGCAAGACATGGCGCTTCGTCATTTCGCTCTCCCTCATTCGAATCATCGGTAGCATTTGCACGTTATTGACAATCAACAATGCCAACGAAAACATTTACATTGCCGAGGCAGTATGCGAGCTTATCGGCATAGCACCTCTGATGTTGATCTATGTGGGACTCTTGCGACAAATGTGAGTGTGCCAATTTGTACCAATTTCCTAGACTTTAAGGATGTGGACTAAAACATGTTTCCTTTGACAGCGATTCCGAACAGAAAATGCATCCCAAATTCCTCTCCTTGGTGGCCCTCGCCTGTTTCGTTGGCCTCATCCTCGGTATTGCAGGAATCAGTATCTCTGATGACAACTCTGGGGGCACATTCCACGCAAATGCTATCGTCAAGGCTGCCATGGCAATCTTCCTGGTTGTTTTTGTCGTGGATATTGCGATCACGAGCTGGCTATACTCACACCTGCGATTGAGATTGACTGTCTTCCAAAAGAAGCTGTTCCTCGCCATCGTTCTTTCCTGGCCTTTCCTGTTGGTCCGCCTGATATACTCGGCGATCAGCGATTTCACGGATAATTCGCGATTTGCTATCCTGGTAGGCGACCCGACCATTTACCTGTGCATGGATGTCCTGGAGGAGATTATCGCCGTGTCGCTGTGTGTGGCATTTGGAATGTCGGCCGTGCTTGATTTGCAGCCAAAGGTACAAGTTTACAACGAAGCAAAGCCAGAATTGAGGCCTGGCGAGGTGTAAGGTGGTTGTTTATTGATGAGGTTTGTGTTAATGCAATCATATGATGAGCGCTTTTATATGTCTTGAATTCCATATACTAGGTTAGACCTTGCTTTTTTCATTCAAATAGATTCAATCAGTTTGATGTGGTAACAGCATTCACAGGAGACTGTATGCTCGACTATAAATCTCGAGAATCAGGAACGGGTTCTCAAGTATTGACTATATCAACAGTATTAAGTCATGTCTAACAATTCTACAATACACTACATCATTCCAGCTCTTCATTGCTTCTGAGTATCATATTCAGCGGGACAGGCCAAGACTGTCACCATCTTTGTCACTCGAACAGTCTCAACTGGAGCAACCACATCACCTCGGGTGTTGGTCTCCATATCCGTGATGGCGGCAGTAGGGGCCGCTCTTTCAATTGGAACCCGAATCGTAGTAGTGTAAGCCTCGTGCGTCTCAGTGGTCACAGAGGTGGTCATTTCGGACGGCTGACACTTGCTTTTCCACGGCGGGCACGCACTAACAGTGTGGCTCCGGGTTTCATAGACAGTAGAAGTGGTGACCGAATACACAGAGGTTGCAGTTGGAATTGTGTGTGTGACTGGAGAGGGAGTTTGCTCAGAGAAAGGGCAATCATTCACTGTTGAAGCGCACTTATAGATGGTCGAAACGACGGTGGTATAGATGGTTTCAGTAGTGATACCCTCGCTCGCTGTCACGCGCGCAGAAGGATTTCCTGGAACAACTGTAGTCCGTGTATCATCTAAAGTGCTGGCTGTAGTGTCGAGTGACTGAGTACTGACGGATTGAGTGGAAGAGGAAGACAGAGACTCCGAGGAGGTTGAGAAAGGGCGTGAAGAGACGGATCCCGGAAGAGTCAGGAAGCCGGATGGAGATGACTGTGGTATCGGCGAAGATACTGGTGATAGTTGCGAGCTCTCCGAAGGTATGCCAGATGACGATACGACTGCAGTGGAAGAAGAGAAAACACCCGCCGAGCTTGAGGATGAAATTGAGCTTGGGACTGGATGCAGGGTTGAGCTGTGTGCGCTCTGGGATGCGCTCTGTGATGCACTTCGGGATGCACTTCGGGATGCACTTCGGGATGCGCTGTGGGATGCACCCTGGGATATGCTCTGGGATGCGCTAGAGGATGCACTTCGGGATGCACTTCGGGATGCGCTCTGGGACGCGCTCTGAGATGTACTTTGGAAATGAATGAGCGACGACGAGGGCGAGCGGGCGGAAGAGGACTTGAAGGGAGCCGAAGAAGATGCGACAGTCACAGAACTGGACGGAGAAGCATTCGGAGTGGATGAAGACTGAACTGCGCTGGATAGAGCAGACGATAGCGGCCTAGAAGATGACACCAGCGTCTGAGAAGAAGTGAATGTGGAGGTCGGTGTCGGAGTTGGGGTCAAGATAACGAGGGTCGAGACTGAAGTTGTGGTATAGTCGATGGTCAACACCACAGTTTCGGTAGTGCTGAATGTCGACGTTGCAATACAGGGATTGGTCGTGAAGATTTCTACCGCCGTCATCGACGATGAGGCTGCCACCATTGTCGGCGTGCCGCTGACCAGGAAGCATTCTGAGACCGCGCCGATTGTGTAAAAGTTGACTCCAGCACAGCTGGCAATCGCGTCGCAGTATTGGTTGCACCTCGAAAAAGGAAGCTGTACATAGGCACGAATGGTCGCCGCACTGGTTAGAGACGCGCCTCCACATTGCACGGAGTAGTATTTCGAGCCCGATGTCCAGATTCCGTTTGAGCAGGACGAGGGCAAAGCACTGCTCTCCAACGAGCAGGTGCTTGTGGTGATGGTGGCCACGCCAGTGTTGGTCTGGGTTACAGTGCTCTGGCTGGTCTCGGTGACCGTTAGTAGGGAAGTGGACGCATCGGTGGAGCCCAAAAGGCTCAAGAGAAGGAAGGGAATCCAGCTTCGGAGGCCTTTCATTGTGAAGAGGAAGAACGAGTGACGACAGGTAGGAATGATAGGGCAATGATGGCTCGAAGAAGGTGAGCAAATGTGCCTTTCATATGGTCTCTTCCCCAGAATGTCCACAGTCACCCCTGAACAGATCGACTAGTATCGCCACCATTTTTTTTTCCTTTTTTTTTTTTTTCCCCTGTCGTCGATGCTGGACGGGAGCGCCGAGAAACTATCCAGACCCAATCAGGGCGATTCCTCTTCGAGACTAAACCGACGCCGCCCCAACATCTAGTTGACCCACTGTTCGAAGCAAGTTGGCGAATTTTGCCGGGGGTGGATCCCCAAGTGTAAATAGCTCGAATTACTCGGCTAAAGAAGCCACAAGAAAGGGAAACCAGCTTCAAAACAAGGAAGTATTTCAAAGCTAGATAGTCCATGGTCAACTTTGCAAATACTGATCGGGTACACCGGGATAAGTAAAGAAGAGAAAACCGATCCGTTGACAAGAACGAGTCAAATGATCCACAACCTATCGTTTGAAGCGAGTTGGAGATTCAACGAGCTGACATGTATACAAGTGGAATGGTGTTTCAAGCCATACGATAGGGTGCGGGCAGCTCACAAAGAAGGCGAGTAGTTTAAAGTTACAAAGAACCTCCGAACGAAGAGTGGACATCGTACAATGTGTGACAGCCAGTCCAATCAAAAGGATTCGGTGCATTCAACGAAACAGCTACATCTAGAAAGAAAAGAAGAGGAAGAAGTTCTATCTGTCGCTAGCGACAGGAACCTTCCGCCAAACACCAGTTGACCAGTTAGCTACTGGACCCTTTACACTCCAGTTCGTCCTCAACTGTAACACAAAGCGATAGATCATTCAAAATGACCATTTAGTTCACAGTGTGTTGGAGTGTTTACACTCACCAGGCTTCAACCAATCAGAGAAGCGCCTGATGATTACGTAATAAAAAGCCGGGTTTCTGTCGGGCCCGACTTACCGCGCCTTACCCGACTTGAAGCGAGTTTGGACGACGACGACTTCCGTAGATGATGATGCTTATCCCGTGTCTTCAATAACAATGACCTCTAAAAAACCTCCTAAGAAGGTATATCCAATCACAACGTTTATCTCAGACCTACCGACCAGTCTCATCCCACAAGCTTATCCCTCATCTGTGGAAAATGGCTCTCAGAGCCGACGTTTGGTTATTGTGGGTGACGTACATGGAATGAGAAAGTCCCTAGAAAATCTCCTTGACAAAGTAGGCTTTAACAAAGCAAATGGAGATCATCTTGTTTTGGCTGGCGACATTACCAACAAAGGGCCCGACAGCTCTGGTGTTGTTGATTTAGCGATCAAGCTAGGCGCCAGCGCAGTAAGAGGCAATCACGACAATGCAGTTCTCGATGCGGCAGCCGAGATCGCCGCTAATGGTGGTCTTGAACAATTCAAAAGCTTGATTGAGACATTGGCTACACCTGATACTCCTCGAGAAGATCTGCCCAAGGACAATGTCTCTACCCAAGGCTCGGAGAAGAGCGGACCTGCTACAACCGACATTACTCTGCGACATGGTGCAAAAACATATAGAACGGCACTCCAGCTTTCTCCCCATCAAATTGAATGGCTTGCCAAGTTGCCGTTGATCTTGCGCATCCAGCTACCTCGGGATGTATCATCCTCCCTCGGTAGCAACCTTGTTGTGGCGCATGCGGGCCTCGTTCCAGGTGTCCCACTTGAAGAGCAGGACCCTCACGCTGTACTGCATATGAGAAGTCTGACTCGCAAATCGGACAAGGAAGATGAATTCATGCCAGAAGAATCCGCTGGAGAAGAAGGCTGGGCTTCGGAATGGGACCGATGGCAAGACAAGCTTACATCACGGACTACTGTGGTATTTGGACACGACGCAAAGCGCCGGTTGCAGCTTGGCAGATGTACCATTGGGCTGGATACGGCATGCGTATACGGGAATCAACTCAGTGCGCTTGTGATCTCGTTCAACGACGCCAAAATCAAGCATCAGATTATCTCAGTCGATTATGCTGATATACCTGTGGCCCCAGCAGCACCAATCAAGGAAGAAAACAAGACGGCGATTGATAAGTAGCGTGGGCATATAAAATAGCTGTCCTGACATTCAATTCTCGGAAGAATGATAATTCATGTCTTTTAGAAGCTGTTTCTCTATTTGGAATGATATGCGCTCTGGTCTCGCTGTGATCATCCAGGATTTACTCGGATGCCAATTGCCAGTCTACATACCGTCAAGTGTAACTTGCATCAGATAATGGAATACCAGTCCTGTGATAAACCTTGAAAAACTCAATGTGAACAAGTATCCATTTATCGAATATAACAAATTAAAAAAAAGGAAAGAATCCATTTTCAGATTGTATGACTTTTACGGAGCAAAAACGTACTTCCCAAAAGGGTGAAATTGAAACTGCTTATGTAATCGGCAGCTGTCACGTCCCGGGTCTGATCCAACAGATCGAGGTCGCGTCTCTCACTGACCAAGTTAGCTGTCACTGTGCCCCGACTCAAATTTGCTGAACCAATGACGACCATTTCTCTTTCACTAGCCCCACCGGCATTAGTTCGACTCCATGACGTGCTCATATGCCTGTCTAAATTCAGCGACACAGTGGCCATTGAGGCAGAGCATGATCTGGTAAACAGCTGTCTGCAAAATGTGAATCCAAGAAGTTTGACTGACGAGATGTACTCAGCTTCGATTGAGTGCGCTAAACTCCACAAAAACGGCGTTTGCGTCGTTTGCGTGTGAGAGGGAGGTCTTTTTCGAGACGTACTCGTTTGAGGTGCGGCGGAGTATAGCCGGTAATGGAGGTGATCGATTCTATTGTCAAATTCTTATCAAGGTGAGTACGATTGATAATTTGTTGCTTAAATTCCTTTCTGACTTGCCTGGAAGGCCCTCTTGTCGATCTTCCGCGGAAGAGTTGACCGCAATAAGGATACTGCGGTTGAGCGCTGTGATATGGAGCTTCACGAAGATCCACAGCAGACAGAGTGTCGCTTGACAGTGAAGATGATCTGCGGGCTTGGTTAGTCCCCTCGTTCGCCCCGTTGCATTATTTTTCTGATCAATCTCCTTAGGTGTAATCAAATCATACAAGCTCACCTACGAGCCTGCGTCCATTCAACACGCCGTCTTCGATAGAAGCAGAGCCACTAATCAGTGGACTGCGGACCCGCGATTCCTCAAGCAGGTCATTGAGCATTTCAGCCTATCTGCGGAGCAGCTTGATATGTACTCTGACTCTGGCAAGGCGGTATTCACCAGCTTTACGACTAAGATCATGGAAGGAAAAGGTATGACGATGACCCTAGTCTATCTATAGCTTCTATTCACATTCAAAGTTCTCATGGACATGGCTGACTTGACAAAGAGGTACTCAAATACCCCGTGCATACCTCCGTCGCCACTGATAAGCGCGATTTTGAAGAATTCCTCGTCGAGGACAACTTGCATATCGCCATTAATCTCAAAGACTTCAAAGCCGCGGTGGCCCATGCCGAGACCGCGAATGCAACGATAACAGCCCGTTACACCCGCCCCTGCAAACCGCTGCAACTTGCATACGAGTGTGAAGGTATGGCGGCCGAATTTACCATTATGACCCGCGGCGAGCTTGACGGTGAGACTGCACCGACCTCCTCACGTACAGCGATTCGAGAACTCTCACAGCGGCAAACGCCCGCGGCGCCAATCTCAGTACGCCGACACGAAACACCCCGTGACACAACCCAGAATACTCAAATGCCACCACCGCCGCCCCGGGCGCGGTCTATCAAGCCATTGAACGGGACATCAACGCAGGAGCACTTGTCGCGATCGACGGCGAGTGAGAGGCCGAGTGCGTCGGCGCTTTCTATGGAGTATGATAGTTTATTTGTACCGGCAGATGATGACCGTCAGTGGGACGAGATGAACGAGGAAGAAGAAGAACCGCAAGATATCTTGGGCTGGGATGCGAGTGGACGACCCGATGCGTCGGAGGCCACGCTCAGAGATGAGGAGCCTGACTTCTCGAGGGCGGGAACCAAGATCAATCAAGAGCCGAAGGACGAGATGGGTATCCCGCCAACGCAGCGGATTTCACAGGTTTGTTTCTATGAGTTGACCCTGCTCGCGAATTGCAATTGACACACCATAGGTCCGTGGATTTGGCCTCTTCGACTGAGACGCCCTGCAGAGCACTGTTCAATCAAACACTTGCGCCAATCCGGGTGTAATGAATATTTGGAACTAGACCGGCGATAACGTCGATAGCCGGTCACTCTGCAACAAGCCAGCTTGTCGCACACCCCGCACCGAGGCTAATGACTCGCCCACCACTAGTCAGAACAGCCTCCAGTGGGATCAAGCCATACCGCCCTGCAACATTCCCGCACTCATCGGTATCAGGTCCACAATTTCCATGCTCGCCCCATCCAAATGAGGCCACCGTGCCATCACGCATCAGCACCAGCACATGTTCGCTTCCAACGGCCATTTCAGCGGGATATGGCAAACTGTCAGGCGGGAGTTGACCACGATCGTTGCGACCCCATGCAATAATATGAGCAGATTCGAGTTCAGCAGAGCTCTGAGAGGTAGCATGGATATAAACACCATGCCAGCTTGCTCCAACGTCCGAGAACCCCGAAATTTTTCCATCTAAGCCCGTACTCCGTAGAGATGCTGGAACGTTCAAAATACCCCATCGATTGGCCTTATCTCCAAGAACAACAAACTCGCCTCGTCTCCGATCTCCGCACACAACACTAAATTCACGTCCACACACCGCACTCTGTGCCGCAAAGGGAATTCCTGTGACCTTGGCCGGAGCCCAGACGATCTTCTGCGCTTTTAGAGTCTCGCCTAATTGACCCTTCCGCGAACCGCCCCAGCCGTAGACATCGCCATTCGATAAAACAGCGATCGTATGACCCATACCACTAGCTAGTGCAATGACACTCGTATTTTGCGGTGGAAAATCCGAAATATACGACCCAGGCTGGACCGCATTGTCACCAGGAGTGGATGTTGATTGAAGCTGGAGACCCAATTCACCCTTTGGATTTGACCCCAGAACGAACACTCTCTCCTCGTGTACATCCGAATCAACCAGTTTCCGCACGCTTGCAGCCAGGATACTCCCCTCCCACGTTGCAGACACGCACTTGAAAGTATCAATGCGCGAGCCCGTTGCAGCATCAGTCAGAACAACCCGTCGAAAGCGTAGCAGATTCTCTCCGGAATCAGATGTGCGAGGACCACATCGGCCATCGGTGTTGCAGCCGGCTGCATACACACAGCCGCTCTTTGTTAATAAGAGGGTATGATTCCCACCAGCGGCGATGTGAATGATTGCATCGTCGGTTGCTGGAGTTTCGTCGAAGAGGCATTGTGTTGGGGTAGAGACATCTTCTGTGTGGCCGAGGGCTAGTTGGCCAGAGCCATTGGACCCGAAAGCGAAGAGCTTCATTATTTTCCATTCCCCTCTGTCAGTTCTTGAATATCTGCCAACATTGAAGTAGATAGAAGTAAATGAAAATAGTAGCGGGGCATTGTCAAATGTCCTGCCTTTTGGGTCACCGCCGATGATACCGCCTGCCGTATCGAGATGCCGAGTTTGAGCCGAGGCTCTTTGGCATTTGACTTTGTGGAGCTTTTGGTTTGATGTTTACCTGAAGTATAACTGTCAAATGAATAGTCTAACCTTGAAGACAGAGCCCTTTCTTGCGATAATGTGATCAATTGCAATATTGAAAAGGCATCATTTTTATGTTCTTCGCAATGCCTGTGACCTTATCAATGTTACCTTGGCGCCTAATCCCTGCAATATGGCGCCAGCCTCGCGCAACGTCAGAAAGCTTCCGTTCCAGAAATGTTCACGGAGAGCAACAACCTTGACTTCCCATGGCCGACCTCCTCAAGAAACCAGCGATGGAGAAGGAGCCTCTCCATTCTGAGTGCCGACGTCCAAAATGGTCTTGGGTGACCATATTCTGGTCAGTAGCAGGCGCAGGCCTCCTGGGGCTTACTGGGTTCCGTGGGTTGCTTACCCCGGCACACCCCTGGGTCACTCCAGACAATCACAACCCCCTCCCGCATGAGACTCAACTCCAAGTACAAGACTCGCCCTATGGATTATACCCTCAAGAGAACGATCCATTTCATTTCCTCCCCTGTACTGGCGCCAGTCGTCTGCCACCGCTTGACGACCCGACCCCTCAGCAGTCATGGGCCAGTCTTTTCGATCCAAACCCCAGCCATTGGAACTGGGGTAGCAATGGCCGGGGAATCTACCTTTGTGGATACTTGGATCTCCCAATTGACTATCACAACCACTCGGATACTCGTATAGTCCGCATTGCGGTGACCAAATTCCAGGTTGCGGGCCTGCCTCTGAAGAATGACTCTGATTCTGTCACGAACAGCTACAAGAGCAAGCGTACACTTATCATCGAGCCCGGAGGTCCAGGCGGCAGTGGAACGTCTTACCTGTGGGAGACTGCGGAGGAAATGACCAACCGCCTTGGCGACGGGCAACTCGATGTACTCGGCTGGGATCCACGGGGTGTCAACACTTCCCTCCCCTCTGCAGCATGCTACCCTCAGGATGCCCACCGGGATCGCTGGTCACTCCTCGCGCTTCGGTATCGCGAAGAAGCTCCAGCAGCGCAACTCGAAATGATGGATGCCATGAACAACGCTACATTCTTTGCCTGCCACCAACGCCTCGGTGATTTTGGTCGCTTCGTCAGCACGGCCTTTGTGGCACGCGATCTCGACGAGATTCGTAAAGCCCTTGGGGAAGAAGAAGTCACTGGATACTTTCTCAGTTATGGGACGGGTATCGGTCAGACGTATGTCAATATGTTTCCCGACCGTGCGGGCCGATTGATTCTCGACGGGACGGAGTACGTCAAGGATCACCGCCTCCTGGGTGGCTTCGGTTGGACCTCCCTCGACAATGCAACGGATGCGTGGCGTGATGGGTTCTTGGGCGAGTGCATCAGTGCTGGACCGGAAGCGTGTGCGCTGGCCAAACCAATCTCCGACAAGGACGGTCCCGTCACATTAGAACAGTTGGAAGGACGCATGGCCCGACTACTCGCATCGCTTCAGATCCGGCCTCAATCCGCATACACGGAATCAGGGGGTCCGTCCTTGATCACGTACTCTGCGCTCGTGGAGAACCTGCTATACCCGGTCATGTACAGACCGGCAAACTGGCCAAGCATTGCACAACTCCTCTATGAACTGGAAGCAGGCAATGCAACACTAGCAGCAACCCAGCTAGAGACCTCATGGAGCGATCACTCGGAGAAACCCTCCTATCCGCATATACCATCATCCAGCGAACTAGAGCTCCTCGTAATCTGCTCCGATTCCTACGATGCACCCATGCCGGACGGCCTCGACTGGTGGGACCAGCTATGGGCGAACATGACTGCCCAAAGCTGGATGGCCGGTAACTCACGTTTCTTCGCCGTCCTACCTTGCCGACACTATAATACCTACTGGGGCCGTCCGTCGGAGGTATACCGCGGTGACCTCAACAACACTCTCAAGACTCCTACCCTTCTTATCGCCTCGACGTATGACCCTGCGACGCCGCTGCGCAATGGAAGGAGGCTTTTAGAGGAGATGGGTCAGAATGCCCGGTTAATTGTGCATCATGCGTACGGGCATAGTTCCAGACGGGACTCGTCGGAATGTACGGATCGTGTGGCGACGGCTTATATCATGGATGGCACTCTCCCCGAGGAACGGGAAACGGACTGCTATGCCGATAAGAAGCCTTTCTCTCAGTAGAGTGTGACATGAATCAACCATCCAAGGAGGGATCAAAGATAGAAGCTAGATTTGAGAGCTTAAAATTAGTAAATATGAATAATTTGATCCCTAGGGGTTGAGAGGTAGATTGGAAATCGTACTCTTTTGTGATGGCAGGGGATTTCTAGCTCAACAGCACCTCAAGAGACTCGGCAGTGTCGCATGCTTCTTTTGCGCTCACCCTTGATCACCCACAACGAGTGAATTCGTCAGGATCATGCTTTCGATACTCCGTGTGATTCAAACGCAGGAAAACCGTGAATTCAATATCATCAAGATATTCCCACAAGGTCATCTGCAGTGGCAGTATTCGGTGCTCAAGTCAAGAGTCGATCTGCATGTCCAGATGCAAGACATGATGATATGCTATAAGACATACACCTTCAATTACCTTGAGTTCTACTTTGAAGAGACAGAAAACAGATTCCAAAGCCATGTAAAGCCATGATCATTCCAAGTGGGTATGTGAGAGGTATCAACGTCTAATTACAAACAGGCAAAAAATGGGCCTGTATCATGCAACTCATGCAAGCTCATGCAATGTCCAGACAAGCAACGCAGCCAAGAGGTATATCCAAAAACAGGGGGTTTTTCCAAAAATCAACAAAAACAATCGTGGTCCCCAGCCAAAATGATCCAATGGAAATCGATAATAAAAGAACAAGCCAAAGAAAATGTATATCCGATCTGAGCTTCTCAAAAGCTAGAACGAACCAGCAAATGCAAACTACTTCTGCTCAGCAGTCTTTTCGTTGGAGAAGGTCTCCTCGGAGCCGGACTCAGCAGCAGGGGGCAGACGGAAGGTGTCCTTGTCCTGCTTGTTGGTCGTGGGCTGTTCCATACCCTTGAACATGGGGCTAGTTCGGTGGAAGTAGGTGTGAACGTGACCCTCGAGCAGAGTATCGTCGGTATCGAAGATCTCATCGCTCTTCTCCTTCTCGGCCAAGCGCTGGGCCATGAGGGCCTCCCACTCAGCACGGTACTCCTCGACCTTTTGCTGGTAGTCCAGCTCAGCATCGTAGTAGCGGCCCTTGCGCAGGACGAAGCGCTCGTACCATGACAGGTGCTTGGGGTGGACAGCGGGACCGTGGTAGTCCTCCTCACGACCCTCACGGAGGCACTGCCAGCGACGCTCCTGCTCCTTCAAGTCGAGACCGGTAGTGTCGGGCAGGAAGGCCAGAGTCAGGACGACACCGGCCAGACCGAACCAAGGAACGACGTAGAACTTGGTCTGGGTGTCAATGTAGTTGTAGAGAACCGAGGCCAGCAGAGCGCCGGCCTTACCAGCAGCAGCGGAGAGACCGTGGGCAGTCGCACGGATAGGAGTAGGGAAGACCTCGGCGGCAACCAAGAAGCTGACGCAGTTGGGACCGAATTGGTTGAAGAAGGAGCTGAGGAAGTACATAGCCTGGAACTCCTTGATGTGTTCCGCGGATGTGTAGTACTCGTAGTGGAAAGCGGGGACGACGAAGAGAACGAAGCACATCAGGAAACCGACGGTCTGCATCCACTTACGACCGTACAGCTTGTTATCGATCAAGAAGGAGGCAAGGTAGTAACCGCACAAGGAGACACCGACGTTGACCAAGTTCCAGAGCCAGGTAGGCATAACGGAGCTAGTCTTGGGGGAGATGACGCTGATGAACTCGCTCTGGAAGAGCTTGTTACCATAGAAGAACACATCGTTGGCAAACCAACCACCGGCGGTGGCGAGCAGGCGAGGACCGAAGTACTTGAAAGTCAAGCGGAGAGACTCAACATCGTAACCGGTGACAGCAGCCTTCTTCTTAGCAGCAACCAACTGCTTGGAGGCAGCTTTCATGTGATAGGCACGGTAGTAGACCAGCCACAAGGTGCCCACAGCGGGGATGGCGAAAGAGACACGATAGGTCCACTGAACAGCAACGGGAGAATAGGGATTGTTGCCGCTACCGTGGTGGAAGCAGAGCAAGAGAATGATCAGCAGAACCTGGTTGAAGAATTGACCCCAACCCTGCATCAGGAAGGCACTGGTGACCTTACGGCCACGGTGAAGACGGTCCTCCTTGGTCGAAATCTTGCCAGAGCCGACGGCGTTCTCCATACCGGAGGTGGCAGTCATGGGATATTCACCGCCTGTGTGACCAAGTTAGACGCGCGGTTATTTCAAGCTAGGATACGGCGGGGGTAAAAAAAAAGAACGTACCAACACCAACAGAGTAGAAAAACAGGGACCAAGCGTAGCAAATGACCCAGCCGTTCTGGGTAACGCCCCAAGCGGCGGTAAGCATGAGCAAACCAATGAACATGATCGTAGCATCCTGAATCAGACCCCAGCGACGGCCAATCCTGTGGCGGACGTTAGTATATGCACGGTCTCTGTCTCGAGGGAATCCCATTGGACCCCGGGAGTTTGTGGAGGAGCTTGTTACTTACCAGTCACCGACGAAACCAACCAAGATCTGACCCACGATGATACCGATAATCTCCAGATAATCGACGGCGTCCAGCCACTGCTTGTCACAGATCTCGTGCTTACTCCAGCAGGCGGGGAAGGTCTTCTGGAACAGTGGCTTGATGTTGCCAATGGAGAACAGAACGTAACCCTCCAGACCGAGACCAGCACCGGGGAGGACCATGTTACGGAAGTAGTATGAGACTGGAGACAACGGGTCCTCCTTCATCATGGACCAGATGCTGGACAGCTCTCTGCGGGCTTCGCCCGCGTCATAGGAGCTGACGAACTTGATCTTCTCGCCCAGGGGCATATCGGCCCAGTAAACACCAGCCTCATTGTAGCTGTCTTCGGGACGGATCAGTTTGTCAAAGGCACCCTTCTCGTGGGCCTCCATATCCTCCAGCGGGTTGTGAGTTCCCGTCATGTCGGGCCCATGGGGGGCTCGAGGTCCAAAGTCGGTCATTGTGACGGCGTTGACGAGGAGATGCTCGCAATTGACTGCTCGTGGCTCTTCGTAGTGCTGCTTGGCGATGACCGGCGAGTATTGGCAACTCTGGACGAGAGCAAAGTAACGAATGGGGAGAGGCCGATGCCAGTCGTAATGACCACAATAAAGGACGTGGCTTAGAGCCAAGGATGGCGATCTCGAGAGTTTATATGCGAACCTGGAAGAGAGGGAGAGCGGCGGAAGAAGAAGAGACAACGAGAGACGAGACTGAGCAGGCGTGCGTGCAGGCTCGTTGCTGATAAGTCAAGTGGCGGACTCCACTGGAGGTCGCACTTTCCGTAGATGAAAAAAAAAAAGTCTGCCGGGGCTAGAAGCGGCCCACCAGGATGGGGCGGGGAATAGACCATTTTGGCCAACACCAGATCGAATCTGGAGAGTATTGAGTGATGGCGGAGACTCGACGGGCACGATGAGAGACGCTGATTGCACCAAAAGGGACTGCGGCGACGAAAACAGCGGAAGTGGGGAAAGAAGAAAAAAGAAGAAAATAAGGATAAAAAGAACGAAGCAAGAGCGGTTGCAGGGACAGCCGCCAGCCAATCAAGGACGCACGTGTTGGCAAAATGCAGTTCTGCTGGATGAGATCTGCTGGGCGAGGACCCACATCGACCAGATGCAGTCCCGTTCGGGCGGGTTTCGGTCGGGGTTCGACGGGTTCTTCCATCCTGACCGCCTGCTCAAATGGGCCCTTCCATGATCAGTGGGGGCAATGGGGATTTGACACGGTCGGTCAGTCCGTCATCTCATGAGATCTTCAAAGCACTATACTGTATGTACTGTAGTACAGAGTCTCCGTACTCCATACGGTCATCGCAATGGCCCCAATCCTGATCCGGAGGGAATGCCTCGCTTCCCACTGATGAGTAGGGCGCCAAGATAAAGCGCACTCTTTGGGGGGTTTCCCCTCGGTGGCACTTTGATGGCGCACTGGAGAGTTTGCCTCGGGTTGAGCGATCCAGCGGTCCAGCATCTCATCGCTTCGACATGCGCAAATGGGCACACGTGCCCTCTTACCAAGAGTAGCGAGGGCGGGTCGAGTTTGTGCATGACCCTCTCGGGATGGTCCAGTGGGATAGGCACGTCCGGACTGCTCGGAATGCCAAGGCAGCCAATCTCCATCTCACTAACGGTTCGCCTTCTCGTGGCTTCTGTACCAGTGGCACCCTGTGACATAAAGGACTAGGTTTTTTCCAACCGCGGCGGGGGTCTCAGAAAAGAAACAGGAGACACATTATGATCATGCACGTTGTAACCCGGAATGGTCTAGTTTCCCCTGACTCCGGGTGAACAGCCCGCCAGAGTGGAAACCAGATGGCTGTTTAACTTGACGCTAATATCCGGGGGCACTGATCACTGCTGTCCCCGCGGGCCAGTTAAATCCCCCGCTCTGCCCATGTGCGCGCTTCTTTGGACCTCTGCCGTTCCTGAATTGCCTATCGACCAACCACAACCCGCCGGGATCAACGACAACTCCCCAACTTGCCCGGTCAGCACCACGTTGTGTGCGACACGTACCGCAAGCTTCGAGTCTGGCCTTCCTTTCTGAGAGAGCTCATCCGATATTTCTCTGGGACCATGATGGAGTGCGAAGTCGGGCACTGCCGGTCCCTCGGATAGACCATGGAAGATAATGCCTCGTAATGTGCATTAACGATGCTTGGCGAAATCATCGCCGGACCGGTTTAATGCGAACTCCTATGACCACGCTTCGTTATCATGACACCCGCATACGATGCCTTGAGCCGCCGTATACGCCGAAAATCTATGGCAATTTGGAGATCGTGATTGATGGCGGCCTTGGTCGAGGCTTGCATTGCTAGACCACGCCTCCTCGCGCCGATGTGCCGTATCGAGCAACGCTCGGGCGATTCAAGCATCTACAAGCTTGGCCAAGCGAACGCCCTACGATCCCTTGCATTGCCCAGGGCTGTTGGGTCAGACAGTCCAGCACGTGGGCAGACTATCGGTTCTCGCTCGCCGGCCCCAGCTTGTCAGCTGGCCCCTGAGATATACCGGTCCAAGCTAGAGTGCATTCTCATGCCTCTCAAGTCCTGCCCTCGACAATGGCGAGACCAAGCATTCGATGCATCATGCAAGGATCACTCGCAGTGCCCGAATATGCCTCGCTGCCTTCTAGAAGGCGGTTCATTTCTTCGGCGCCACCGGAGCTTACTCCAAAGTTAGCTGGCGCATGGCACACGGTCCGCCTGCAGATTGACTTTGGACCCGTTGCCAATGACGAGGAACGGTCGATCATTATTATATTTTTGATTATTCTCAGGAGTTGGCGGCGTCATGGCGGGAATCTGCGGTGATCTCGGCTCGGCAGTAGTCCACTCCTGTCCCCTGCAGCTGCCCGGCCACCATCTTGCGGTTCGCGCATACGATCTACTAAATGAGGATTGGCGTGACAGGCTGGGCCGGACGGGTCACGTCAACTAGTAGCTCCGTCATATCTGGACTAGGGGGGGAAAGCGCCACGCTAACCCCCTGCATGCGCCGTGGTTTCGTCCTTTTCCTTTTTCAAAGCTTTAGAATCCTTCTAGAAGCTTGCCCGGCTGGGACGTTTCAGCTCAGCCTTCTTTGGAGAGCACTTTGCCACGAATAGCCATCGGCATGATTCAGATCTGATTTCAGAATCTGATCCTGATCCTGGTCCTGATCCTGATCCTGTCTAGGGCTGACAGAATCGTGCTTACCGTAGTCACCAAAGCGATACCTACGGATGAACCACGAGGCGAGAACACGACTACTCAGTGGCCCCCTCGAAATCGCACTATCTTTGATCATCGTCCGGTAAGCATTCGATTCTATCACGAGATCCGAATGGTCGCTCGTCTCGCTCGCACCTTGCAGTACAAATACCCATCCTGGAGGGCTGCGCCAGTCTCTCACAGAACCTGGATTCGTCTAGACCACGATCCTCGATGCCGCCTTGCCGATTGGGAGCACAGTCTCCGCTTGGGCAGTGGCTCCGAGGATGCTAGGCGTTGCCCGATGGTTGAGTGGCTTGATTATGATAATGTTTTTGTCTTTCCTGGGAAGAGTTATGAGATTGAGGATGACGATCCGTGGTGAGCCGCGCGTGCCGGGGTGGTATATACTAACTTTAGTAGATGGTGTAGGCCGGGAGATCTAATTGGGTAGGGCGTAATTGATATGAGTTCAATATATTTTCTAGTAGTCGATAGTACGAGGTAGTTCGTTAGTCGTATATCGCAAGGTCACCTGGCATGGCGGATAGTTTCGCTGGCGTTGCTGAGTCTCACATTCCAGAGTTCGGGACCGGCCAACTGCCCACTTCTTGCATCCGCCCAACCCTCAGCTCACTTTTCAACTATATCCATACTTATGAATTAACGACAACCAAATGAATTCTCATCTATGAACTCCTTTTACTCCTGATAAACAGTGTGAAAGATGGCAAGCTATTGTGCTTGAGCAACCACGTCTACGACCACCTTTCCAACGCGCTTCCTTAGGGCTCAGCGCAACGAGGAACGTCACGTAACGTTTGCACGACTGACTTCAACTGAATCAAGTCTTCAATTTGTAAACAACATTCAAAGAACAGAAAATTGATCTCTTATTACATCGTCAATCTGACCACGCAACCCCGCCCACCAAGGTCGCGACTCCCTTACATCGGGCATGCAAAGCCGAGGCTGGGACATCCAACATTCCACACGCAGGCTGGGGCCAGCCAGACAGCCCCAAAGCCCATTGAAATCCTCCTGCCAGAACAAATCCCAGCGTTTGCTGGCCCGTTCATCCACATATCGAGGCGCATATCGACGCGATAAGTAGGACCCCCGTCCCCCTCGACTATCCCAGGCAGAGGTATGGACATACCGCGGAGAATTCATCTCGTAATCGCGTCTTGATGCTGGACGGTGACGCATTATGCCTGGACAGAGTCACGGCAAGCCCTCGGTGGGAATGGGGGCTTGGATTTGGTATCTAGGTGTTGTTCTGGTGTTGGTCGTGTTGGGGATATAAGAGTTTCGGGCTGGGAGCTGGAGATATTTCCCCGGCGATCTGCAGAAGATTTGTCTGATATTATCGTTTGATCTGAATCTAGTTAGTATTCATGAACTTTATGAGGATTGTCGTCCGTGATCTGCTTGTACTCGTGCTGATCTTCGTCTTGCTAAATAGGATCCTCGACGATTGCAACTGGTTTCCAAGGTCTAGTTGGTGTCTGACCATTCATTGACCTAAGCCCGGACGACTGGTCTGGTCTATACGTACGCTTGTTCCGCACCGGAGACCTGCATCAGCGTCGGCACCAGCATCAGCATAGCATCAACCGTCCACCATGATCGACCTCAAAAGCATCTTCCCAACCATAACGGCCTTCATAGCATTCATCATCACGCTATGCTGCCTCTTTGCGGGAACCCAAAAGAACCTCCTCGACAGCGTAAACCTACTCACAGTACGTCCCTAAATGCATCCACATCTCTATCCACACCTCTATCTATGCCTACCTACACCAGACGCTACACTCGAATAACAACCAAAACTGACAACCTCAACTTCTACCAGCTCTACACACCCGAAGGATCCTCCCCCACTGCATCAACATCCACATCAATATCCCCAGCCCACACCTTCTACTCCGTCCACGTAATGTCCTACTGCCAAGGAACCCTCGGCCCCGTCCCCGCCGGCGCAACGGACCTCTACTCCTCCCGCAACGTTACGGACTGCTCCAACAGGACGATTCTCTTCGCCTTCAATCCGACAGCAGCCTGGCCGACGGAGATCACGCATGGACCCGCGTTGGAGTGGCCGCGGGTGATCAGCGATGATTTCCATGCGTTTCAGATGACCAGTCGGGCGATGGCGGTGTTGTATATTATTGGTGTCGGGGCTGTAGGGACGGTGTTGTTGGTCAAGGGAGTTTCGGTGGCGATGCCCAAGACTCAGTACGGTCTCTTGGAGTTTGGGTTTTTGGTGGTACGTTTTTTGCCTTTCTGCAATTTGCAACTTGCATCTTCTCCAACATGCAACTTTGGGTTCGGTATCTTATTGTCTGGTGTATCGCAAGGCATTCTGGATTCTGGATCCTGTTTTGCTTGTCTTCATGAACCCTTTTCAAAGATGCTACCGATCACTATCACAGTGATAGTCTATCATAATATGGGATGAAACAGACTTGCTAACGCCAGTATCCGATCTAGCTCGGCTCCCTGAGTATAAGCATCGCATCAATCATCGCCACGGTCCTTGCTTTTGAATTCGTGGCACTCATCAACGCACACGGCGATGGATCCTATGTCTCCGCCCGCTACGGTGATAAATTCCTCGGAATGACCTGGGCATCGACAGGACTGTTGTTGGTGGGCACTTTGGCCAGTTTCATGAACGTGTTTATTCGGGGCGCGTATGTACCGGAGGCACCCGTGCTAGCAAAGGATGAGGAGGAGGGTTGATGGGGAACGTGATGGAGAGTATGGATGTGGATGCGACAGCCAAATGCGAAGAAGAGAGGAGAGGAGGGAGGGGGGAGGGAAGAGTCAAGTTCCGGTCGTCCTGGTGGGACGAACGTCGGGTTCCAGCATCGGGATGGGGGACGAAGCAGGACTGGTATGGGAACCCGGTCTCCGTACAGAGGTGAATTTGTGGTTTTGTAATGAATGGTTTTCACCAAGCCAGGTATCTACGATCGGCTATGCCAGCAATGAGAAATATAATCCAGTCTAACGAAGGATTCTTGTGATATCGAGTCCAGTATCCAATAGTCGGGCTAGAAGAGGAAACGAGGGTCTGGAGGATGTTTCCGAGGCTTTTATTTGTCTGACATCGGGAAAGTAGAGACAATCGTGTCGTATACTGCAGATAAATCGCCTCGACCAACCAAGATGTTGCAATTGGATGCTATACTCCATAGTTGGGTTGGAGGGTGGGAGGGAATTTGGTGCCTGGATGCGCCGTGCAGCCCGACGAAGTTTCCGGATCGGATTGGCTTCTCTGCGTTAACTGGTCGTGTCCTCCGTGCTCATTCTAGTCTATTGTGTTAGCTTAGTTGCCTTGCCTGGTTTCCACGGAGTCTTCCGTAACTACTCGAACTAGACAGACCGTGAACACTAACCCGACTGGGGCGACGATGCTAAATGGACATAACTCTTTGCGAGTCCCCTTTCCGCGATCTGCGGACCGTCCGATGTTTCGACTACCGAAGTAGGGAAACTGTGCTAAGGCGTGTCCATCTCCCGCTCGAGCCATTCGGCAAGAAATGGCGCAAGCCAACACGCAAAATGGCGTCGCGGAAAACGGCCGGCGAGACCAGCCACTCACGACTTGACGCAGATTGTATAGCAGAGTTGACGCCATTCAGTCGACGATAGAGCCCGGAGCCCCGCCCGTGATTGTAGAAACCCCTAGCATCTGTATCATAATCCATATCCATAGTACCCACATCTACATTGTTTTTTTTACCATGCTGAGTCTCATGTCGCATCTCCATAGACCGAATCCAGACAGGGAACGGAGATTGAAGTGGAAATCGGAAGAAAGCCCTAGAAATCTCCCGTCCTGTCGTCCTGGGAAACTAGGGGAATAAACCTCGGCAGGGTGGGATCGCAGAACGTCCTCTTTCGTGGTTAGCGGGAAGAAAGAAGAGAAAAAAAACTGGGTCTTGCGACTATCAGCCGCTCATCCGACGTCACCAGGAGTGGGGAAGGCCATCCAGAGAATCAACTGGCCGATCCCCACTGGGGCCGCAATCAAGGGGGCTGCCGCTCTGCAAGTTCAAGCAGTTTCGAGGCATATGCGAATCATCAGATAGGGTGCATTCTCCCTCCGCTTGGCATGGACTATACCCGTTTGTGTTCTATCGGGAGGGATAGGGGACGTTTAGGGCTTGCGTCTAGGACCACAGTACTCCGGTTCCCGCTAGGATCGTTTTGGGGGGAGGGGGATGGTTTCGTGAGGCGTCCGCGATTGTTTCGGCGGGCGGCCACGGCCACGGGCGCGGGCATCCACGGGGGAAGAAGGGGAGGATGCTTGGGGCTTGGGGCTTGGGGCTTGGGCTTCACGTCAATGGTGGTGATGATGTTGATGATGCCTGCTTAGGGAGTGGGGTTCAGGGAACCGGCAATTGGCAAGTAGTCATTGGCTGGGATTCACACAGACTAATCTGCATCGAGACTCGCTCTGGCTGTGCAGCGTTGTGTTGACATCGTCCGTGCTTGGGCATGGGTATCATTTGTGGTAAGCGGTCTTCTTGGGTTGCCAGCCAAGGCAGACCGTGGCCCAAAAGGGCCTCCAGCGTCTGCTGGTCATCGTGGCTCGGCTTGTGAGCGAAGGAGACACGAGCGAGGTTCAAGCGCGGGAATGCGGAGAGAGAGAAAAAGAGAGAGAGAGAGAGAAGAGGTCTGGGCGGGATTTTCCGGGGCCTATGCGAAAGGTGACCTACAGAGTACGAGAAGTACAGTCAGACTCGACGAGTCATGGATAGTTAGTTGACCTCCAGTAGGTAATCGTTCCCTAAGGAACACCAAGTCTACAGTCATCACCCCCATTCAGCCTCTTGTCTGAGTACTCCTGGTCCATTTCCCGTGTCCGAATTCCAATTTAGTTCGCCGGTGAGGTTTTTATCGGATCGGAAGGGACGCCGGGGAGGGGGGGGGGGTTGTTGATTCTGAACGTGAAAGAGATCGTGATTACCACTTCCGTGTCGTGTCGCCGTGGTCCCTGGAGGGGGGCGCGAATACCATCGGGAAGTCAAAATGCCATGATGAGGGGATTCGGTGATTGGTCAAGAGGAAGGAGTGGGGCCTCGACTCAGATAGGTGGAAACGCGGTTAGAATAGGGAGTGGTGTACTCCGTTGGGAACAGTCTGGACTCTCGACTCGGAGAGCAAATCGTCTGGTCAGTGGGCTGTCGGGGGCGATGAGAGGGGATGGCGCATCGTGAGTGGTTCGGCGATGGGAAGCTGAGCTGAACCAGGGCTATACTTGGGCGATACCTGGACTATACCAGACGTGCCTGCCAAAGGTGCCAACGGTGCCAACGGCACGGGAATGTTGCACGGCCAAAGCGGGGGAGGGGTTACACTAGACATTAATGGAATTGTGAGTCGACGAGAAGAGCGAGATTCGAGAATGGTATCAACCCTCCCACCACGCCATGTTGGGTGGTAAAACCGAGTTCCAGAAATGGTCGATATCATGATGTTCTCATTCGACGGGTGGGAAACAAGGCGGAGGCTAGTTCCGTGCGCCTCCCGAGGTCGATGAAGTCATCCCGGTCAGAACTGGACCAGGGTGGGGTTTACGGTCGTAGTGCGAGTATAGTATAGTGGAGGAACGAGTAATCGAGTAATCGAGTAATCGGGTCGTCGTGGTAATACGCCATCTGGGTACGACTATAGTATACTATCCGTGTATACTGTGGTACTGTGGTACTGCTCGGTGATGATGTACCGTGAAAATGGAAACCGCCAGGCAAAACCATAATCGCGCTTTCCGTTCCAGCTGGAACCCAGTCCGAGCCAGGAGCCAGGAGCCAGGAGCCAGGAATCAGATACCCTGCCCCTCTCCTCGTTGCTCCTTCTGTTTCCTTTCTGGGGATCACTTAAATACTTCTTCATTTCCCCCCTCGTGTCCCTCTAGTCTCATATTCCTCACCATCAATCACCTGCCACTATCATCCCCCATCCCCCACTCTGCACGTTCAGCCACCCGCTCTTAGCACGTCACAAGACCTTTTCCCCAGATCCTCTTGATCGGATCTGCCTCTAGTCATCTTATCTGTGCTTCTTCCTACTTCACCCCCCCCCCCCACATCTTCACCCCCCTCTTCATACTTCCAGCCTTACCATCATCATCATCCTCATCATCATCATCCACCATGGGCATGAAGGCGATTCACTTTGGCGGTGGCAACATCGGCCGTGGCTTCGTTGCCGAGTTCCTGCACGCCGCGGGCTACGAGGTCGTCTTCGTTGATGTCATGGACAGCATCATCAACGAGCTACAAAATACAAAGTCCTACCAAGTCACCGAGGTCAGCGAAGGTGGTGAGACCACCAAGACCATCACCAATTACCGCGCCATCAACTCCAAGACGCATGAGCAAGACGTCGTTGAGGAGATCTCCACGGCCGATATCGTCACCTGTGCCGTGGGACCCAACATCCTCAAGTTCATTGCTCCCGTCATTGCCAAGGGCATTGATATCCGCTCGACCCCCAAGCCACTGGCCGTGATTGCCTGTGAGAATGCCATCGGTGCTACCGACACTCTCCGTGGCCACATCGAGTCCCACACGGATTCGGAGCGTCTCAAGACCATGGGCGAGCGTGCTCAGTATGCCAACTCGGCCATCGACCGCATTGTCCCGGCTCAGCCCCCCAACAGCGGCTTGAACGTGCGCATCGAGAAGTTCTACGAGTGGGTGGTCGAGAAGGGACCCTTCGGCCACGTGGGCCACCCAGACATCCCCGCCATCCACTGGGTCGAGCACTTGGAGCCCTACATTGAGCGCAAGCTCTTCACCGTGAACACCAGCCACGCCACTGCCGCCTACTATGGCCGCTACGCCGGCAAGAAGACCATCGCCGAAGCCATGCACGACTCCTACATCCGCGGCGTGGTCCGCGATGTGCTCAAGGAGACTTCCTCCCTCATCGTTGACAAGCACGAGATCGAGGCCCAGGAGCAACAGGACTACGTCGAGACCATCATCGCCCGGATCTCCAACCCTTACCTGGAAGACAGCGTCGAGCGTGTTGGCCGTGCACCCATGCGCAAGCTGGGCCGCAAGGAGCGTTTCATCGGACCCGCTGCTCAACTCGCCGAGCGCGGCTTGAAGTACGATTCTCTTTTGGGTTCCGTCGAGATGGCGTTGCGCTTCCAGAACGTCAAGGACGACCAGGAAAGTGTCGAACTCGCCCAGATCCTGAAGGAGAATGCGCCCGCCGATGCCACCGTCCAACTGACCGGATTGGAACGTACGCACCCACTCTTCTCGGCCGTTGTCAAGGTCGTGGACCAGGTGCAGTCCGAAGCCAAGTATGTACCCATTCACAACACGCACAACTCGCATCCCGGCGCATCTACTAACATACCGTTCTTTCTACAGGGAAACTGGTCAGCCCCGCATTTAGATGTGCTTGCACCATTTTAGCACGGACTTATTTTTTTTACCTTTTTGAAAGCATGATACTCGGCGAATACACGGCTGTACTATGGGATTATGGGAACGGGAATGAGCCTTTTTTTTTTTTGTTATTGTTCGGTTTCGATATGAATTATGACCACCGCCCCTGCTGTGCAGTATGGATTAGGAATGAACGTGTTTCAATATTTCTTACAGTGGATGATCTTGATTAGACTGTATTTGGTTAAGCGTAGTCCGTAGTCCCCCGAACCATGCATTAGTGCCTGATGTACGGATTACTCTGTCTGATGTACTCCGTACCTGATGCGCAAAACCGGGCTGGTGTTCCTGACGGGTTCGTAGTGACGGGATACCCCGGGCGTTCGGGGAAATGGGGAATCTCGGTAATATTTCACCCCGATAGTGGGGACGTAACCGCATCTCTTATCTATGAGTGACCGTCCTGGGAGTAATTGGCTTTGAGGGATTATCGTAGTCTGTGTAAATGGAGATCCACATTTTGTACTGTAGCGGCGTTTGTAGCGAATAGAGATACAAGGTTGAATTTACTGTCGGGGGTCTAGCCGTGATGGGTAGATTGGGGGGGGGATATTGAAGTCTTAGCCGGAGTGGACATTCTGGTATGATTTGTGGAATATCACACATGATGACTAGAGCTTACTGGATACCAGATGATAACCATTTGAAACATTACACCCTCTTCTGTATCGATGATAAATTCGTATCATTCATGGGCTTTAGAATATGTCTGCGCGTGGATATCAACTCCTGGCGAGGAGGTTGCCTACCGTAACTGCCCGGGTATGGACTGCGTAGTGCTGAGGTGTACGTCCTCCGCATGGCGGTCTCCATGGAAGATGCGGGGAATTTAGATTGCAGGGCCACGTTCTGGATGTATTGGTTCACACTGACTACTGGCTGATCAGTACTGTCCAGCTTGTGCTACGTGTAAGTGAATGTTATTGGTGGATGGAGGTCTACAAGGTGTTTATCACGATTGAGCTACCGTGCATCACGCCCGTGATAATGTACGTACAGTGTCCGAGGTTGACCCGGAAAGCTTGTGATATCACTATATTGAACACTAGATCGGACATATTTTATGAGATCCCCTCGGGCTCTCATCCTAACTTATACGATGTCGAACAAAACAATCCATTCCACCCAGAGTCCATTTCCCAACCAACCATATACGATTCCATACGTATTCCCTCTCACTTTCGTGCTCACTGCGGAAAGAAGCCCTCATAGTAATCCCTCTTCCCAATCTGCACCCCACTCATCCTCAGAATATCATACGCAGTCGTAACATGAAAATAAACATTCGGCAACACAATCCTATGCGCGTATGCACTGCCGCTCATGTCAATGACTGCCCCCGGCCCAACCTGCGTCGGACTAAGCACGTCAGCCTGCCCATTAACAAACTCCTTGTCTGCCTCGTCTAGCGCCTTCAGCACGGCGTTGATGCGCTCGTAGCTCTGCGCAAAGGTCGTGGGGCTACCGTCGAATTTGACGGGGTCCCGTGCTGTCAGGCGGGCGGCGAGGTTTTCGGCGAATTGGGTTGCGAGTCGGATTTGGTCGGGGAGGGGGTACATGTCCGGTGTGATGCGGGCGGCAAAGAGGATGGCCTCGAGCTCGGACGGGGCGGAGGAGGAGGAGGAGGTGGGGATGGTGGGGTTGGAGGCTTTTTGAAGGATGTGGGTGAGGGTGCGGAGGAGGGATTGGAGGACGGGGATTGTCCCGTCGTAGAAGGTGTGTGCCATTGCTATGGTTGATAGGTGGGATTGAGAAATAATACTTCGATAGCTGACTTTCAAACGTAGCGAATGCGTTTTGTTGGAGGGTTAAATAGGTTTCTTGCTTGATTTGTAACGCAAGGCCGGTGTTTAGCCGCGAGACACCGAAGACATCGTGACTGTGGGGGCCAAACTTAGTAGACGGGATGATGACGTGAACTGATATTCACTGAGTTTCTTCTATAGAATTGTTCTGAACTTTGTTTATACTTGAATACGAGGAGAGGAACTACGTTTGTATGCATCGTGTTTATTCATCTTTTGGCCAATAGGTCTAGGGGGGCTATACTCCCCCAAAGCCGCCGCCGGGCCGATTCAACGGGCCGCAACATCAGAGACACGACGCCCCACTCATCGCTTCCCGAGACAAGGCTCTCTCGTGTCCACTTTGAGATGACTCAATTCACCGGAACATTGCTCTAAAGTCCTATCACCGAGTCGAAGTAACATCTGAATATGACCCTCAAGCCCCTGTCCCTCAAAGACATGCAAAACAGCCTTCGTCCCTACAGTATTCAACGCCGCCACAAATTCAAGTCCCCGCCCAATGTTTGATCATCCTGGAACAGGATTGAGTCCTCACCCAGCGTCTTATCTTGAGGGGCTAGTTCATTGAAATGTAGTATCAACCTATATTGTAAACATCGGCACCTGTTTACGAAATATGCAGCCTATTAGTGTCAGACAACATAGGAAAAAAGGAAAAGCGTAATGGAGCCATCCCCAAGGCAGAAAGGATAGTACTGCTAGTATCACAACAGACAAGAGTCTACCATGGCGAGAAGTCGTTTCTGATGTATACTTCGGATGGTAACCATGCTTATGATTCTATAAGACAGGCTCAACAATGACCCGTTCTCGGCGTAACCACTCTCATGTAACTTCCTTGCCCAGTCTGGTTGGACTCTATTGTGATCTAATATATGAGACGAACGGGGAATAGAGAGCCGAAGCAAGACAAGCTGGATGGTTGGAGCGGCTCTCGTCCGATTCAAATATCCCGCTCTATGCATTGAAGCTAGCCTTGCCAGGTCTATAAACTGTTGGTCAGAACTCGTTTAAAGTTGCTTCGTCGGAGTCGTGCTAAACTCGACCTTGGTCTCTATACCAAGCTAGCTCAGGTATAGCCGGAGAGTAGGGGGACTTATCCTAGCTGGTATTATATGAGACCTTACAAGACTAGTGACACAAAAGGAACGACTTTGTGCAAGCCAAGTCTTCAACCGAGCAGATATCCCGAGCATTCGAGCCATTCATTAGACTAGTGCTACGCAGGGCCATGTGATTGTAGAGCATGGTCAAATAGATGTATATATTCAGTTGCCATATAGCTGTACCAGCTACCCTGATACCAGGGACCGATTTCAATGCAAAGCCTTATTTACAGCTTACTATCCTTCCAATCCGGCTTCCTCTTCTCGACAAAAGCCTTGAGTCCCTCCTTGATATTCTCCCCCTCATACAACCGCCGCACCCAAGTATCATTCAACATTACCGTCCCCTCCTCAGCCCCAATCCCCTCCCATCCCAACTTAATCCCCTCTCGGCTAACCAGCACTGCATCGGGGCTATTCGCCGCAATCTCAGAGGCAACCTGCACCGCCCGCTCAACCACCTTCTTCGACACTGCATCGTCATCGACCTTGCCCCCAGCCCCAACACAATCGTCCACATTAACAATCTCATTGATCAATCCCCACCGCTCAGCTTGCTCGGCGGTGTATGGCCGGCCCGTCAGAGCCATCTCCATGGCGCGCTGTTTGCCGACCGTTCGCACGAGACGGGGCAGGGCACCCGCGAGCGCGACGACTCCGCGCTTCACCTCGGGGAGACCCAGGGCGGCGCGAGAAGAGGCGATGACCATGTCAGAGTTGATCATCATTTCGGCGCCGCCGCCGAAGCAAAGCCCGTTAACAGCGCAGAGAACGGGCTTGCGGCCCTTGCGTCGGGATAGACCGCCAAAGCCGGAGTTTGGCATGGGGGATTTGGAGGTTGATGATTGGGTGCGGTCGTTCCATTCTAGAGTCGGTTAGCTATGCTTTACACTTGTAATTGTAGGATGTTGAATATATCGAATATATCGAATGTGTAGGGTGTAGGATAGTTGTCGTGATACACACCTTTCAGATCAGCTCCCGCGCAAAAAGCTCTCCCCTTGCCGGTCAGAATGCCGACTCTCAGACTGGGCTCATCGTCCATCCACTCCCACACTTCATGCAGCTCTGCATTGCCCTGTGAGTTGATGCAGTTCAGGTCTCGAGGCCGGTTGAGAGTTACTAGGAGGATGTGCGGAGCTGGGAAGGACAGCAGGGCATGTTGGGGGGTTGGTGGTGGACGGGCGAAACTCGGCATTGCCGCGGTTTGGAGGTTGTTCGAGTTTGGTTGATGTCAAAGGGTTGGTAGGTTTTGTGAATTACTTCAGAGGGATGAATGTTCAAGGTCGAAGTGAAAAGAGGATGCGTGGGAGCTTTGAGTGGGGTTTGGAAAGGACCCCGGCTGTTATTTGGTAATTGCGGAGAAGTGAGTTGGAGATGCCGAGGGCCGATGTGGAGATGAACCAGTGCTGACTGCAACTGGGAGCAGACTTGTTCAAGTTTATGTTGATTACTGATTATTATTTTGGTTGTTTACTATAGGATGCATTTCCCTCAGAGAGATGCCCACCGTACTAAGAGAGACTTTATGAATAATACTCTATTATTACTAACTCGTCGTGAGCACTAGTAATTCCCAGAAGCCGAGGTATATCGCCAAGTAGACTATATACCACCAATATGTACAAAGTAAGGCATCCCAAGGTCAACCAAGAATCCAGGGCGAAGACAAAGGCCACGACCAATGTTTAATAATACTCAAACGGTCGGTAGATTCTGCATTACCGTCCTGGTTCCCCTTCGATATAAGTAAAACAACACCTCCCGTCGTGCATACCCCAGCCGCCCCAAGTAAACGCCAAAGAAATCACAAACGCTCCCACAGCAAATCAGTGAAAGATATGGACATCAAGTTGGATGAAAAACAAAAAAGCAATGTATAGCCAGACAAACCAATATCTCTAGATTTGCATGACTACACCTTGTTGATCCATCCGCTGTGCACCATAAAGTCGTAGATGCGACTTGTTTTGGTGCCCTCAATCTAAGATTGGATTAGCAGGAGGTCAAAGGACAAGTAATAATCGAATCGGGGAAAAGGGGTAGCTCACCTTGCAAATTGCACGGGCGTCCTTTTTCTTCAGGTTACCGCCCTGCTTCATTGCCTCCTTCAAGAGCGTTTCTTTGACAACCAAATACGGCTTAGGCATGATATGTAGCACGTTGCACACTTCGATCTCTTCTGGGGTGAGCAGGTGAAGATCAGCGGCGCGGTCACTGTCCAATTTCCATGGCGGCACCCCGCTCAGTGGCTGCACGACAAACTTGGTCTTCGCAGGCGGTGCGGGCGCAGCGTCTCCATTTGTGGCAAACATAAGGTCAAAGTCATTCATGGGCATATTGGCTGGGTCAGGCTGCTTATGGGGATTGGCAGCCTTCTGGAGTCGGAGAGGCAACTCCGGGGTGGTGAGCAGATTTGCGGACGACGGGGGTTCAACGACTTGAGCTTGCTTAGGACGCGGGGTCGCAAACCGATCGAAAGATCCTTGAGGAACCATCCGTTGAGCACGCTGTTGCTTATCTTGCTCGTATTTCTCACCGGCTTTCAGATCACCGATGCCCATCTGCCGCCACTCTTGGAGCTGCGCGATTGCCAAGCGCAAATTGTGCTCATACTCTAACCCCTTATTCACCTCGTCAAAGTCCTTGTAGTTCATCATTCGTGCCAACGGCTTGGCTTTGTGCAGCAGTTCACGCTCCTCTTTCGTGCGTTTCTTCTCCAGCGCAATGTTCTTCCGGTATTCCAACAGGTTGTGTTCAAACAGCACCTTCTTGCGCTCCGTTCGTGCCGTCAGCCGGGAGTTGTAAATGTCGACCACCGTCATCTTCAATTCGGTCTCCGCATCAATCTCGCCGTTAGGGCCTATGCCAGCTCCGGGCTCGAAGGTCATGTGTTGCACCGCCTCTTCAGCATCGTTTAGAAACTCCGTCTCAAATTCCAGACGACCAGGCATATATCCTTGTACTTCGTGGCATGCCGGAACACTGGCGGTTGGCTTCTGCTTGGGGGTTGTTGGTGGCGCCGCTTTGGCAGCCTCCTTGCGCTCCTCGATCCGACGCTTCTTGCGCGTCTGGAATTCTTCTTTTGAGATTGCTTCCTGGAGACTCTTATCCTCGGGATCGGCTCGGTCTGGTAGCGGGAAGTTGGAGCTGTTTATGTATGTATCGATATAATGATCGCGAACCTCATCCTTGGTGCGGTAGCCACCAATGTGATCAGCGATGTCAGCCCACGACCCCAGACCGTAGATCTCGGCGCCCTCTAGCAATAGAAGCTCCTCGTCGGCACCCCAATCTGGCTGGAAGATTGGGACAGAGTTCTGTTCGATGACTTGGAAGGGATGGGTAGCCGGGTCATGGTTCTTGGAGCTTTCCCCAGCTGCGAAGCAGGGAACACAGAGGTCGTATTCATGGCAGGAGGGATGCGCACAGGAAATTCGGACCTAACACGACGCGACGTGACATAAGTCAGTTTTACGATCCACCACAATGTCGAGATAATCTCACCGTTGATGTGACGTCGACCGAGCACACGTCGCAATGGAACTTGGTGCCAGCCTCCGTGCCGCGCGAGGCGGTCTTTTTCCGTATTACACCCATCGATCCTTGGCCCTTTTCATCCTCCACAGAATCCGACGCCGTTGCGAAATCCCAAAATCGCCCTCCAGAGATCTGAGAGGGCAACCACCGATGTTGGTTGAGCTAAAGTGAGGTTGTGAGGGGGCGGTGTCCGGGTTGAGGTGAGATCCTGGGGTAGGGATCTCCGCAGACCGGGTGGGGAGATATTCCGAAGCAGCGATGGAAACACCAAGCAAAAAAGGTGTATTACCGGGATGAATCGGTAAAAGTTGCGATGGTTGAAGCTTGCAGCGCAATTGGTCGTGATCAAATGACTCGATGCCGTCTGGTATGGCGCGAGTGACTCCATTTTTGGAGTGAATCTCCCAAGGAAGGGTGTGGCGCCGGGCTGCACTGCCTCATTCGTGTGGCTGGTGCATGCCCCATTCAGGAGTCACTCGAGCCTTAGTCACCTTAGTCAGCCGTGCGCGGCCCCTCCCACAATACCAGTATTGTCATCAGCCACTGCCCTACGAGCGAGTCAATCAATCAGACGCCATCTGGCTGTAATTAATTGTAATTCCGATAACAGCCTTCCCGGCCTGAGGCCTCTGGCGGGCTTCCCCTCCCGACTCGCCCTCCTCTCTTACCTTTCCGATCACCCTGAAAGGTCGTGGATCTTCTCTCTCCTAGATCCTTCTCTCCCGTTCACTTTGTGCTTTTTTGCTTCAGTCTTTTCTCTCTTCTTCCCCGGTGTGTCCAGAAGGTAAGTTTGTGGTAAGCGGTGATCGTGGCTTCTCGGCTGCGTGGCGCTGATCTTGTGTGCTCCCGGCTCCATTATTTTGGGAACTTCGATGTTGACTTGTTGGTGGTTCAGGGCTGTCTTAACACAACACACTGCGGTCGACCTCTTGGATCTTGATATTCGTCTGCTGTGTGGTTCCCTGGCCTTGAAACCGCTACCATGTCCTGGAAGCTCACCAAAAGTATGTTCAGTTGGTCTCCCTATCTCTCCTTGTCCCTTTCCCCCCTCATCGGCCCCCCCTCAAAATGAGGGCCGCATGCCCCCTCCACGGGGCATGTGAGGCTGGTATAACCTCAGTGGCAATCGCTAATTTACGCCCTCTTACAGAACTTAAGGAGACGCATTTGGCACCCTTGACCAGCTCCTTTGGCCGCTCATCTTCCACTTCCACAATCAAGGGTGATTCAAATGGCGGTGGTGGTGACGAGACACCGGTGGCTCCCCATGCCCCCAGTGTGATCTCCGCTGCTTCGACAAATGGCATCGGTATGACATTCTGTTAGGGGGGAACTATGAATTGAGTTCTACGAGGCTAACAATATTTCCCTGCATTGGGAATTAATAATACAGCTGCCTCAGAGTCGCTAGTTTCTCCCCCCGTGGCGCCCGTGAAGCCAGGCATCCTCATTGTGACTCTTCACGAAGGCCAAGGATTCTCCCTGTCCCCTCATTACCAGCAAATCTTCAACTCTCATTTTCAAAACAACTCGTATGCGCCATCATCTTTGCGCCCCAGCACCTCCTCCTCTTCACACTCCTCTCATGGGCAAGCGGGCTCGTTCGTGCAGTCCACTCGGCCGCAGTCCACCAGTGGAGGCCTGAACGCTGCCCCGACCATCCACGGCCGTTACTCCACCAAATACCTTCCATACGCCCTTCTTGATTTCGAAAAGAACCAGGTCTTCGTCGATGCCGTGTCTGGTACTCCCGAGGCCCCCTTGTGGGCGGGCGACAGCACGGCGTTCAAGTTCGATGTGTCCCGGAAGACCGAACTGAACGTACAGTTGTACCTCCGTAACCCCACCGCCCGACCTGGTGCCGGTCGCAGTGAGGACATCTTCTTAGGTGCTACCAAGGTCAACCCACGCTTTGAGGAGGCCGGCCAACCATACGTGGAGGACCCCAAGCTTAGCAAGAAGGACAATCAAAAGGCTGCTGCTGCTCATGCGGAACAGGAACGTACCATGGGCCAACTGGGTGCTGAGTGGCTGGACCTCCAGTTCGGTAGTGGTTCTATCAAGATCGGTGTTTCCTTCGTTGAAAACAGACAACGCAGCCTCAAGATGGAGGACTTTGACTTGTTGAAAGTCGTCGGCAAGGGTAGTTTCGGCAAGGTCATGCAGGTCATGTACGTCACCCTTGGCACTCTCTTTGTTTCCTGCCAGTTTAACGGGGTTGCTAACTGTGTTTCTTTCAAAATACAGGAAGAAAGATACCGGCCGAATTTACGCCCTCAAGACCATCCGCAAGGCTCATATCATCTCCCGATCTGAAGTCACCCACACCCTTGCAGAACGATCCGTGCTGGCACAGATCAATAACCCTTTCATTGTCCCGTTGAAATTCTCGTTCCAGTCGCCCGAGAAGCTGTACCTTGTTCTCGCATTCGTCAATGGTGGAGAGCTGTTCCACCACCTGCAACGTGAGCAACGATTTGACATCAACCGCGCCCGGTTCTACACCGCCGAGCTGTTGTGTGCGCTCGAGTGCTTGCACGGTTTCAAGGTTATCTACCGTGATCTCAAGCCCGAGAATATCCTTCTCGACTATACCGGTCACATCGCCCTTTGCGATTTCGGTCTCTGCAAGTTGGATATGAAGGACGAGGACCGGACAAACAGTTAGTCTCAGTTTCATTATTTACTTCTCTTTCGGGCATTTTCGCTGACCAAGATGCAGCCTTCTGTGGTACTCCTGAGTACCTTGCCCCAGAGCTGTTGCTCGGCAATGGGTACACGAAGACTGTGGATTGGTGGACTCTGGGTGTCTTGCTCTATGAGATGTTGACGGGTCTGCCCCCCTTCTACGACGAGAACACGAACGAGATGTACCGCAAGATCTTGCAGGAGCCCTTGACCTTCCCCAGCAGTGATATCGTCCCCCCAGCTGCTCGGGATCTTCTCACGCGCCTGCTCGACCGCGATCCTCAGCGTCGTCTGGGTGCCAACGGTGCCGCAGAGATCAAGTCGCACCACTTCTTTGCCAACATCGATTGGCGTAAACTGCTTCAGCGGAAGTATGAGCCCAGTTTCCGTCCCAATGTGGTATGTAACTCCAATCTCAGGGGTCTTCTGAACAATCATTGCTCACTCTTTTTGTCTAGGTGGATGCTCGTGATACCGAAAACTTTGATAAGGAATTCACTGGAGAGATGCCCCAGGACTCCTACGTAGAAGGTCCCGCTCTGTCCTCCACCATGCAACAACAGTTTGCTGGATGGTCTTACAACCGTCCAGTGGCTGGTCTTGGCGATGCAGGCGGCAGTGTCAAGGATCCTTCTTTTGGCAGCATCCCGGAGTAAAAGCAGGATCTACTCCAGGCCACTAGCCTTAACAACTAGATCAAATATGACTGGTGCGTGAGAATTGATTCATAGATACGATTTTCCTTTGTACTGTGTTTTGTTCTTGATCCACATATCACCAATCTTGATCATTTGCCTTGTTTCGTCTCGACCTTTTATTCCTCCACGGCTTTCCTTGTTTCTTTCCCCTTTCATTCCTAAGGAGTCTGCGGCATTTTTTTGCTCGGTGGCTTTTGCCAGTTCCCGAGGCTGCAATGTTTTCCCTCTACCCTTCTCCTTGTCTCTCCAGTTCCCACCGAATCTCACCACCTCTGAGCGCTTGATTTGTTCCTCATCATTCCCATCTCAGTGTCCGCCAACCCCATCAACGCAAGCAGGTTCCTTTGCACCCTTGTTTTCGTTTGATGTTCTCAAGCGGTCATTACCTGTCTAGTGGAATCCCTTTCTCTGTGTATCCGGTCCGGTTTCCATGTGCGAGATGCTCTCTCTCTCCATATCCTTTGACAGAGCCTGGACGGACAATGCCAAGTCAAGTTTCCACTGGAATCCAGATCATTCATAGCGTAGAATATTACAGATCATCGTATACAGAGTCTACAATCGGCATCGATACTTGCTAATGATCGCAAAACATGTCCCCTCGCCTGCGCTTTCCCTGGCCACGATGCGCTCTATTAGTGTCCTTCGACATAGATGATAAGCATTACAGTTTGGAAAAGCTCCAAGGCTAGAGACCTCATCATTGTATCTATCATTCAATCCTAGGCAAAACCCGCCAAGAATTGAGACCTGTCACAGCGGGATTACAGCAATAAGAAAAACCTAGAAATAAAACACGAAGAAGAGTTTGAAAAAAGGGTAAAGAGGACAAACAAGAGATGTCGGACACACGTTAAGACGCCGCTCGCAATTCAAAATCTGGACATTCAAGCCCCTCGACTTGATCGAGTCGGGGAAACTGAAACAAAAATAGAAAAAAAAAGACAAATGCTCTATTCAACGCATCCTCGAGCCGTTAAACTGTCTTTGAATACAAACCAACTCCATTTGGTTTCCCTTTTTACTCTTCGTCCTCCGCTTCATCCTCAGCTTCGGGCTCGTCCTCCGCTTCGAGTTCGTCCTCGGCTTCGGCTTCCTCCGCGGCGGCGCCGTTCGTGGCGGTCTTCTTCTCGTCGTCACCGTTGATATCGATCAGAGACTCGGAGGAAGGGGGCTCGGGGACGACACCCTCCTTCTCAAGACGAATGTACTCATCCCACTCAGGGAACAGGTCGTCATCGGTGGAAATGATATCCGGGGCACCGGGGGGCACACCGACGAGGCGGGCGACCTTGGTCTTACCCGATGACTCAAGAGAGGCTTTCCACTGCACGACGAGTTCGGGAGCACGAGAGGGCTTGTAGGTCTGAGCGAAGAGAACGGACTCCGCAATGCGGTTAGTCTTAATGAGCAGGTCAATACAGGCATCCACGTCACCCAAGGACCAAAGTGTGGAGAAGGCAACGTTGTGCAGACCGGAGTCGGAGGCTTGAACGGCCAAAGCACGGAGGCCTTCCCGGTTGTTGGAGGCAGTGTGCAGCAACAACAAGGAACCCACGTCCTTGGCCTGGGTGAAGCATTCCTGGGCCAGAGCGAGATTCCAGCTGGCCAGAGCGGCGTCACCGATAAGCTTCCACTTGTGCTCGACGTTGGCGACGCGAGCAATCTCGAGAGCTGTCTCGAGATCATTGAGAGACAGAGCCAAGTCGAACCGGTGCTATATTTGACCCAAAGTTAGCGAATTCGTACTACATTGATCACGCAAAAGCTGCACTTACCTCTGGGTCGGTTGCTACTTCGAGAGCCTGCTCCTTGTACCCTTGTCCCTCAAGGAAGCGGGCGATCTTGTTCATCTGATCCTCAGGAACATCCTGAAGAACCTCGGCGGCCGCTTCGGTCTCGTTCCGAAGAATGAGTGTCTCGTATTGAAGCACAGCGAGGGACAAAGCGAAAGAAACGACGTTGACATCCTTGTCGGCCAGATAGATGCGGCCATCACGGGGCAGATAGCCGAGGACATACATGGGCTGGTCGAAGTGGGAGATGGTGTAGGTCTGATCACCAACAAGGTAATTAAGGCGGTTGGTAGAGTTGGTGTAGATGAAGCAGTCGCCAACCCACTCTCCGGTACGGACAGTCTCATTGACGGTAGCAACGAGCTCCATCGCAGCTTCAACACCGTCTTCATCGGCTTCTCCATTGTTCAAACCCTCAATGTAGGCCTCGCGGGAGTAGCGGAGAACGTAAAAGGCATCCTCGCAAGCAAGTGTCACCAACTCTCCAGACTCGGACCAGTGGACCTGCAGATACATATTAGTTGGCAGATCTTGAGTCCAGCCCGAGGAAACTTACAGATTTGGGATCAGCCTCGATACGGCGGACCAGGTTACCGGACTCCCAGTCGAACAGGCCAATGCCCCCTTGTCCCTTAACACCGAGCAACACACCATCGCTAAGTCCCTCGGCTTGGAATCCGACGTCGAGACCGCCAGGCTGTTCCTTGAAGTTCTTGAAGATCTTGACACTCGTTGCGGACTCGCGAATGGCGTAATCGTTGCTGTTGTCCTTGGAGCCCCAGGCGAAGTCAAGGGCGGAACCGAAAGCCTTGTTACGCCACGCGAGAGCGGTATAAATGATGTACTCTCCATCACCGCAGACCGAAACAAACCTGCCGTTAGGGTTGTGTGAGAGGGTCTGGGGGTAGACCTCGCATTGTCCGAGATCCTTAGTCGGGAGCGAAATGGGTTCTCCGTCCTTCACGCTGGCGTCGCCCTTGATAACGGTTGACACCACCTCGCTATGCCTGGCGTAAATAACCTTGCCCGATCCATCCATCGAGACAGCAGGCTCCTCACGACCCATCTTCACAACCACTGCACCATCGTCGAAACCCATAGCAATTCCTTGCCGGCCCTGCTGGTAGGAGACACACCATGCCCGCTCCAGACCATAACTGAGTGACTGCTCCAGGCGGTAGGTATTGGCGTGCCAGATCTTGATTGTGCCATCTTCGGAACCGGAGATGATGACGGGAAGCTCGGGGTGGTAGCAAGCAAAAGAAACATTACTGGTGTGGCCTTCAAGGGTTGCAATGAGGGCCTTGGTGGTGTAATCCCAGACCTAAAGGTATTCATGTCAGTACGCTTAGCCTTTGGACGAAGGATCCGACCCGAGCTTTTACTTACCTTGACAGTCTTGTCATCCGAGGTGGTCAGGAGATATGGCTTGTCCGAGCCCGGGTAGTAATCAACGTGGTTGACTCCTTTCGTTTCATGGGCCTCCAACGTGAAGTTGGCGTGAGGGGAACCGAGATTCCAGATCTTCACAGTTCGGTCCAAGCAGGCCGTGGCGAACGTATTGGTATCCTTGGGGTTGATCGCCATTCCCATCACATAGTGGCTGTGACCCTCAAAGACCTGAACACACTTCCAACCTTTCTCCCAGTCCCACAATCGCACGGTCATGTCATCACTTGCGGTCAAAACGTAGGGCTGGGTGGGGTGAACTGCGATTGAGCGAATGTAGTCCGGGTGCGCTTCGAAGGATGTGATCTTTTCGGAGGTGTTGTAGTTGTAGACACGGAGCTGGAAGTCATCTGAGCCGCAGACAATCCAGTTCTTCCGCGCAATGAATCGACCAGCACGGACAGGGACATCGGTGAGCTCGAATGTTTTGATAATGGACTAGGAAAGCTTCTTGTTAACTATGCCAGGATCGGAGCAGCGAAAAGACCAACCTGTGACTCGTATGACCAAATGTAGACATGACCTGTTGCGCAAGATTAGCACCACTAGCACATCGGGGGTCCCTCGAAGTCTATCATCCTAGACATACCGCTGTAAAGAGTAGTCAAAATCCACGGCTCTGTAGGATGGAAGTCTGCAATGCGAGATATAATTAGGTCTGTCTCATCCAGTGCCTCGCGCAAGAGAAAGTCGTGAGCTTACCGATTCCCTTTACCCGCTCCGAGCGGGCAAAGAGCTGCCTCTGTAGGACACCAACTCGTCAGCAATCTACTCAATTTGACAAAGCTTCATCTGGAATGCCATCGCATGTTCCGCCAGGAAGCAAAACCACCGCAATGTCTGTGTTCGCGTACCTTGACGTCGAGCCGCATGGTGTGTGGGGGATGAGACGACTGTTTGTGTGACGCGGTGTTGGGCCTAGGAGAGCGAGGGGCGATTCCACGAGCCGCTCAGACAGCCCGGGTATTGAGCGGCAAACGAGCCTCGAGTTCAAAAAAGAGTATTTCGAGAATCACAAAGATTTCTCGTCTGGAGGAGAGCTTGGGGTCGTTCAGGGACAATGTATGTGTCCACAAGGGATTCCCGCCGCTACTCACCGCCTTCCGGGCGTTTCCCGCATAGGCTGTTGACGACTTTGATGAGCACGAGCATGATCATCAGTAGACTAACTTAGAGGGTCAATGGCTGTGAATTTCAATGTGGTCCAATATACAGCTATTTCTTGTTCGTGGAGAATATATTCCTTTGCAATTGTCACCATATTTACAATGGCAGAGGCGATCTCAAAAAGCATACTAACACCGCGTAGGGGCTGGATTACATACTTCATCTGGACAGCCCCGAAATACCCCCGAGTCAAGCTATGTATTTCCAAATGAAAGATCTCTCGCAGACTCTGTGAATGCATTAATAACACCCCTGGTACTACTGGGCTTCCTGGCCAAGCATCAAGGGGCCTTCGGAATTAAAGAGGTTGGAACATAAGGAATAAATGTGTATTGGAACAACCTGCCCTCTAATAAGTACAGAAACGGGCTTCGGGCCCTTTTTCATAAATCGCTTCAGTTCCCGCGCTCAAAGTAAGTCCACTGGCCGGGGACTGGCTTCTCCTCCAGCTCCTCCCACCTGTATAATATGTAAGTATCCTAAAAAAGAAATGGAGAGTCGCTGTCTTGCTGGCACTTACACTTTGGCCTTGTACAGCTCATCGGTCAGCTTGAGCTCTGCCTCAGCAACCTGAATGATTTCCTCAATGAGACCGGCACCGATCTTCTGCTCGATCTGGGAGACCCTGGAGATCAATGTTAGTTTGCGATTGGGTCCTCTCCAACTGGGAAAGACTAGTCCACTTACTGCTCAGCCTCGAGAGCGGGCTCGTTCTCCCAAGTCATGTGAGACTCGTAGTGATCCGCCTCCACCTTGTCGGCGGTGGAGCTGGACTCCTTGAGAATCTTCTGCCACTCGGCCGTCTCTTGCGGGGTACGAGGACCCTCGGTCGAGCTGGTCAGGCTCTCACCATCCCATTCTTCACCGCGAGCGTTGTCACTGCCGTCGGGTTGCTGTGAGCCAACGTATGCGAATGTGCCGTCAGAGCGCTGGAGTTGGGCGAATCGCTCGGGCTCTGCGCCAACGGTCTTCTTCACGCGCTCCAACCACTGCTCGAAACCGGGGGGCTTCTGCGACTCAACGATCTGGAGACGGTGGCGAGTCAGGGCCTCGACGGACTGACGGTAGGCAGAGGACTCCGGGAAGTTGGAGAGCTTCTGGAGAGTGGTGGTGTAAAGGTAGATCAGAGTGGGACGGGGGCTCGGGTGGGTGGTGAGGCCAGTCAATCCGGTGGGAGCAAAGGGCTCCAGATACCGGGGCTTGACATTGGCCAAAAGCCGAAGTGTAGACCGCATTATGGCGTAGGGTAGACGGGGAATTGATGTTGGCAGCGCAAGATAGGCCCAGGGTGATGATGATGGAAAGGGAAGTCGAAGTCGGCCCGGAGCGGATAAACTTGAGATCCCTTCCTCCATGGCCAGGCCTAGCAGGGGGAGCCACCTTTTCCTCCCTAATCTACACACACGCGCGCAAACTTCTTACTTTTTCTGGACGCTGTGTTGTCTAATCTTGTTATTCTCAGGGCTCGGGGATTGGTCGTCCTTCCCTGCTGCTTCATTTTCTTTTTTGGCTGGTTGACCAGCGTTCAACTTACGCCAGTTTTCGCCCCCCGTCCGATGTGCCACCTGTGACATTCCCGCGATCCTCCCTTTTTCGACCAACGTCCCTCGTTTTCAACTCTTCTCCAGAGCCTCCGCCGGGGCTCACCTATACTCTCTCTTTGTTTTGTTTTTGGAGGTTTAGACCTCTTTTTCTTCGGTCACAATGAAGGTTTCCTGGTTAGGGTGGTCCCTCCTATCACTGGTGACCGTGCCTACATTAGCCGCGCCCTCGGAGTCGGAGACAAAGGTTGGCAATCGACTGGAAAAACGGCGGAATAACCGTGGTATCGATGCCGAGGAACCCTCAATCTTTAATGGACTCGACGTCCCACCGTTGCTCCAGTTGACGCCCGACAACTACGAGGAGTATCTCAAGGATGGAACTTGGTCAGTGTCCTCGGTTCTTCAAAATATCGCGAATTCGGAATTTCGACCGTACTGATTGTCTACAGGCTCGTGAAGCACTACTCACCAGCATGCGCGCACTGCAGAAAGGCAGCGCCTGCCTATCAGACCACTTATGAGTACTATTATGTACGGGACCAGCAAAAAGTGTATCAATTATGGGCGTCAGAGCTAACATACATTTATAGACTTCTAATCCCCTTTCTCCATCATCCGCCAAATCCCCCGACCCGAAGTCTCTCAACGGTTTCACCAAATACTACAACTTCCATTTCGCCTCCATGAACTGTCTGGCCCACGGAGACTTGTGCGAGAAACTTGGTATCGGCGCCTACCCCATCTTTGCATTCTACGAGGACGGTGTCCAAAAGGACAAACATGTTGGCGCCAAATCGGTCGCGGACCTGAGTAAGCTTATCGAGGAGAAGCTTGAGGCGATCAAGCCTGGTTCTCGTCCCCCGCAGGGCATCAAACTGCCCGAGGTCGGCGCACCTGGCGTCGACTCATCTGCCGAACCCGATTCTGCCGTTGCCAAAGACAAGGATCCTAAGGCTGGCGCTCTGGCCGGCGAGAAGCACAACGATCTGGTTGCTCAGAAGTCGACGGACGCGGCTGAGGCAACGGAGAGTGGCAAGCCCGGTAGCACTATCACTGTCAAGACGAAGCACAATGGGCCTCCCCCTAACCCGCAAGGTCTTTCCGTTCCACTTACTGCTGAGAGTTTCCAGAAGCTTGTGACTACGACTCGGGATCCGTGGTTTATCAAGTTCTACGCTCCCTGGTGTGGACACTGTCAAGCCATGGCTCCTAACTGGAAGGAGATGGCAAAGGAGATGAAGGACACTTTGAACATCGGTGAGGTGAACTGTGAAGTCGAGACTCGTCTGTGTGCGGACGCTCGAGTCAACGCTTACCCCACTATCTACTTCTTCCGTGGCGGTCAGAGAGTTGAGTACACTGGTCTTCGTGGCCTGGGTGACCTCCTCTCCTACACAAGGAAGGCTATCGGTACCGGTTCTGAGATTGAAGACGTCGATGCGGCCACTTTCAAGGAGCTGGAAGAGACCGAGGAGGTTCTATTCTTGTACTTCTATGACATTGCGACCACATCGGAGGACTTCCGTGCCATGGAGCGCCTGACTCTCAGCCTCGTGGGCCACGCTCGCATTGTCAAGACTAACAGCGGTGCTCTCGCGGAGCGATTTAAGATCTCTACTTGGCCCCGTCTTCTGGTCGTCCGTGATGGCCGACCCAACTACTACAATGCTCTTGCTCCCAAAGATATGCGCGACTTCCGCCAGATGCTGTCCTGGATGCAGACTGTCTGGCTGCCCATCGTTCCCGAGCTCACAGCTTCCAACGCTCGAGAGATCATGGATGGCAAGTTCGTCGTGCTTGGTATTCTCAGCCGCCGCCGCTCCGACGACTTCAAGCAATCCAAGCGAGAATTGAAGGAAGCTGCTTTCGAGTGGATGGATAAGCAGATTCAACTCTTCCGACTTGAGCGCTCGGAACTTCGTGATGCTAAGCAGCTCCGTATCGAGGAAGCCGATGACCGCAATGATCAGCGCGCGCTGCGGGCTGCGAAGAATATGCGCATCACCATCCGTGAGGATGAGAAGAAGCCTGTCGCATTTGCCTGGGTGGATGGCGACTTCTGGGAGCGTTGGCTGCGTACCACCTACGGTATTGATGTGGAACAAGGTGATCGTGTGATCATCAACGACGAAGATGTAAGCGTCTCTTAATTTGCCTTTGATACTGATCAAAACTAACTCCTGGCAGAACCGTCGTTACTGGGATACTGCTTCTAGCGGAGCTTCTATCATGGCCTCGCGTACCTCCATCCTCGAAACCATTCCTCTGGTCATCGCATCCCCGCCAAAATTGTCTCCCAAGTCCACTATCGGCACCGTGGAGACTTTCTTCTTTTTCACCCGCTCTTTCCTCAGCAGCCACCCCATTCTCTTCTTCATCTTCCTGGGTATCACCGTGGCCATTGTCACTATCATCGGGCGTGGACGTCTCATGCGTCGTGTCACCCGTGGAGGTATCATTGGCAATGCCAATGGCAGTGGTGGCTTCTTCCACCTGGACGGCAAGGAAGGGTTCCTGAACGGAGGCTCGACCGGCAAGGTCGATTAATGAGACGCATGTATAGTTCTGGTGTTTGGATACGTGATACTAATTTCTTCACCTGTATTTGATTGATTCCAGGCTGCGTTTTTCTTTTCCTGTGGTTTTTGTTTCCTCCTCCATACGGTTCTCCCATGAATCTTTTGCATGTCAACTTGGGGTGTTGAAGCACATATTTCTTAGTCTTGTTCTATTCCTTTCCAGCTTGAATCCACGAAATTCTAGAAGATGATTTGATCTATCTGTAGACGTAGTTCCGAGTGGGTTGCCCCCAATAACACCGTTGAACCAATTATGTGTCCTCCAATTGGTCAATCCCTCGTAAATCACGTGATCTTAACCCGGTTTTCGTCGACCACGACGTGCAGCTCCGGTCCTTTCCTCAAGCAATTGTCCCACCCGCCCGCATTCACAACAATGGTATGTCTGGTCTTGTTCATGGAATCTGAAGGCATCTGCAATCGTGTCTGCGTCGTGTGTTTGAGGTCTGCGGTCAGTGGTCGTGTTGCGGCCGCGCGCCGTTCATTGACCCTGACATGACCCTCCGAGAATCCTCGGGATGAGCGCGGATGCCGGAGTAGACTCTACAGAGTGAATCTATGCTAACCGTGCTCCTTCCCAAATCAATAGGTCTTCACTCCCACTCTCCGCCGCGCCGCGGCCCAGGCCTCCACCTCCGCCTTTGCGCCCAAGTGAGATCACCCCAGCCAGTACTCGGCTATAGCATATCCCCCTCGGACGTGGTTCGCACATATTGGATCTGCATCGGCTCGTATATACTCTCCAAGGGAATGGACGAGCTGGCTGTCCCATTTTGTGATTCCATGGCAGCTACGGTTGTACCTAGCTTGGTCTTTTTGACTGCCGGTGGCATCATGGGCAACCCCCCGGAGTCAAAGATCTCGCGTGCTCCGCCTCATATAAATGATGAAAAGCTGCAACTATATGCTTGGATCGCCCGACTAACATATATTTCCGCCGCTGCAGGTACACCATCCCCCGTCGGGTTGCTGGCTTCACCATCCCCGCCGCCGTCCAGGCGTAAGTCTTCTATATTTCCTTGGGCTAGGCTTCACCAGGAGCCCTCACATTGCCGTCTGTGGGTACTGACAATCGATGTTAGTGGTACCCTCGCCGCCAGCTTCGGTGTCTTCGCTGGTACCGCTGCCCTCTTCATGTTCGGCGACATTCCCCGTGTCAACCGCGACATCCTGCAGCAGATTCCCGGTCTGGACGCCTACTACAACCGGCCCATTGCCCCTGAGGACAACGTAAGTCCCGCTCGTGTCGACATATCTTGCCTCTGGCACCATGCTAACTCGTATCTCCAGCCCTTCTAAATTATCTGCGGTCTTACCTGGAGCGTCCTTGCTAGCGATTTCGATAATGGCAGTGCATAGGGTGGTTTCGGGGATGTGTGTAGAATAGGTGGTGAAGAGAGTCTTTCTTTGTTTTAATAGCACATAGAGGCAGCCGTTCCCAAACCAAGCTGTGGTGATTTTTCATTTGTGTCCTTTGAATCGGGCAGCACGAGTTGGCATCTTGACAGATACTACTACACCTCGGCTGTCCCTCTCAAACTTAAAAAGAGTAGGACAAATTAGAGAGATTACTGCCGTGTGTCCGACATGGCCGAACAAGTTGACATGGCCGGGGCACTTGACCTACTTGGGCAAGTCTACCCTCCATTGCAGATAAGCCTTTTGTTGGATGTCACCACTTGCGACTAGTCATGTCATCCGCCACCCCGACCAACAGCCTCTTATCTCCCTTTCTGCTATCAACCCCGATAAGACCGGCCACTAGAATGTACTCCAGACAAAATGAACGGCGCCTCTTTCCAGTTCACGCATGGACCTGCTCTGATGGGTTTGGAAGTCTTCGCCAAGTTCACCAGGGGTAGCACGGGTCCCAGCGGACTGCTCGAATGGAATCGCGTCCGCGTGTTCTTCGTCGAATCACAAGACTCGAGTGCGGAGAAGTCCCCCAAGAACGCTGATCAACGCGACGGAAGGTCTGGTACGGAGCAACCTGGCAAAGGTCAATTGACTCGCTTCTCTATGACTAAAAGTGGTCTATCGCAGGGGGGATTGAACTCTGATCAATGAAACGGTGATAGTCTCTCGTTATCAGCCACGGCTAGGCTCATATTGCGGAGAAAAGCATGGCAAATCCGCCCCTCTCTTTGGATCCCCTACCCCGTGTCCCACCCCCTCTTGCATCCCAGGGCACTTGTAGTGCCATTCCGTTCGTCCCACGGGATCAGATACGGAACTACTGGGTAGGCTCCAGATTCCCTTTAGATCTCTGATGGCGTTTCTAATCGTTTCTAATCATCATGGCCCCCGGGATAAGTGCCAATCTGCTACTTGCATCGTGCAGAGATAGGACTTGCCGAAGAGCATTGGCCTCCCCCTAGCTTAATGAGCTGATAGACCCCCGGCTCGTTTAAAAATGTGACGTCTCCCTCGCAGACATGCGAGCTCTGGCATAAACTACAACGGCCGTTATTGTTGAATGGTCCTCTGATTTGGGTTCATTGCTGGTTGCTATAGCCAGTGGTTTTCTTCTAATATTTAAAACAGTGTCCCCACAGGCGAATGGATATGACGAGCGCCGATATGGAGACTAAATCGTCCAAGCGTCACGTATACGCAGATGCCAGCCATGCCCCCGTCACATCTGTCCTCGCCGATGGCGACGTGCCATACGTGGACCATGAGATGGATGCCGATGAGCGGGTGATCGTGGCCCTAGGTTACAAGCAGGAGTTCAAGCGTGAATTCTCACTGTGGACGACGTTCTGTGTCAGTTTCGCCGTTCTCGGCCTGTTGCCATCATTCGCGAGTACATTGTACTATGGTATGTGCTCGTTACAACCGACCTATTGGTTGAGATTCCAACTAATTGTCTTCAAGGAATGGGCTATGCAGGTACGGCCGGTATGGTCTGGGGATGGATTGTTGCTATGGTGTTTATCCAGTGTGTTGCGATGTCGATGGCTGAGCTCTGTTCAGCCATGCCCACGAGGTAAATTGCTCTCCCTCGAGTGCAATCAGGCTGGTGGATCCAGACTAATGTATCGCTTCTCGCTTCTAGTGGCGGTCTCTATTACGCGGCAGCGGTTCTTGCACCTCCCGGATACGGTCCTCTCGCTGCTTGGTTGACTGGATGGTCCAACTGGATTGGACAAATTACGGCAGCGCCGTCGGTGGACTATGCACTATCTGCGATGATTCTGGCCGCCGTGTCTATCAGCAACCCGGACTATGTCCCAACCACATGGCAGACCTTCCTACTGACTACGCTGATCATGATCATCCACGCGGCGATCAGCAGCATGCCCACAAAGCGCGTAGCCCAATTCAACTCCTGGGGTTCAACCTTCAACATCATCGCACTCATTGCCACCATTATCGTCATTCCGGCCGCAACCAAGAACGAGCCCAAGTTCACCCCGTCAAAGGAAGTCTGGGGCACTATCACAAACCAGACCGACTTTCCTAGCGGCGTGGCCGTACTCATGACCTTTGTCGGCGTCATCTGGACCATGTCCGGCTACGACTCACCCTTCCACCTGAGCGAGGAATGCTCCAACGCCAACATCGCCTCCCCGCGCGCCATTGTCCTGACATCCGGCGTCGGCGGAGTAATGGGCTGGTTCCTCCAGCTCGTAGTAGCCTACACGGTCGTGGACATCAGCGCCGTCATCGACTCCGATCTAGGCCAACCCTGGGCATCCTATTTACTCCAGGTTCTGCCCCAAAGAGCAGCCCTGGGTATCCTCGGACTGACCATCGTCTGCGGCTTCTCCATGGGCCAGGGCTGCATGGTCGCCGCGTCACGGGTGACTTATGCCTACGCACGAGACGACTGCTTCCCATTCTCGCATATCTGGAAACAAGTCAACCCCTACACACAAACCCCCGTTAACGCGGTGATTCTAAACGCCGTGCTGGGAATATTAATGTGTCTGCTCATCCTGGCCGGCAGCGTCGCTATCGGCGCGTTATTCTCCATCGGCGCCATTGCGCAATTTGTCGCCTTTGCGATCCCCATTTCCATCCGTGTCTTTTTCGTTGGGCATCGTTTCCGTAAAGGTCCTTGGCATTTGGGTCCGTTTGGTCCGTATATTGGTGCGTTGGGCGTTGCCTTTGTTGCGCTCATGGTGCCTATCTTGTGTCTGCCGAGTGTTACGAAGGGTGATTTAACCCCCGACCTGATGAACTGGACCTGTTTGGTGTATGGTGCGCCGATGCTGGCTGTGTTGATTTGGTGGGTGGTCGATGCGCGTAAGTGGTTCACTGGGCCCAGGGTTAATGTTGAGCATTCCATTCATCCGGTTGTCAGTGAGGGTGTGGAGCCGGATGAGCATGCAGCGACAGAAGTTACAACGACATCGGCAAAATCTGCTGATGATAAGTTGTAGGTCTCTGGTCTGTATGCTATGGGCCTGTTGTGTATGTGTTTTGGAAGGGTTCTTTTCAATGGATGATAGTTCTACGATGTCTTTTTTAATTAGTACTGTGTACCCTATTGAATGATGCTGCTGTATATGAGGGGCATTGGATATATCACAATAGCCCTAGATGGTCTCCTTCGAGAATTCAATCCTACAAACAGTCTTTCTTCCAAATCTTGGAGATTCTTGGAACTTTTGTCCCGTATAGACCTTCTGTTTTCGGAAATATCCACTCCGGGAAGTACCTAATGGGTAGAAACCCCACCATATAAGCTGCAATCGTGGCGATCACAAGAATCCGGAGATCAACTGGGCCCCTCCTAGCTAGAGGCTGAGCGTATTATACGATTCTGGATCCAGACCCAGTGCCCCATCTTACCGCATATTTGGGTTCGCGATGTGGCTCCCGGGATGGGTTGTGGGCTTACTCCACTGGCCCCAGGTGCTTAAATCCTCTGGGTATGTGGATAGACGAGAGGTGACATGTGTGGAATCGAGAAAAGGTGCGAAGAAGTCAGTTGAGAGTAGATACAGAAGTGCATAAAATTGAAACATCGCGAACTGATGGAGTCCGCACCTATGCGGAAACCTAGGCATACGCACAACGCCGCTAAGATTCCGTGATATATATTTTTGTCTTCCGAGGAAGTGTTTATCGACATTATTTCTCTACGGCGAACGTATCCCTGACCGTTAACTAAAGTCAAAGCTTCTTAAGGAAAAAGAAAACATTCCCATACAGCCCACTTGACTAGGCACACTTGATCACCTCCAGAAGTACCAGGTACTCAAACCCCCCTCTATCGATAGCCCCGAAAAGCACCGAAATGAGACACTAATTAAACGTAGGGGGTAAGACAGCCCATTGGGGTCAAGAGAATGGATCATCTATCCCAGCCTTTTCTCCGTCTCCTAATTTAAGCCTATAGTTCTAACACGATGCCCATTACTACCACCACCTAGATATGTACTCTCCTGTGCCTGCAACGCTGGGACCTGATTTCCCGACGAATCCTGCGAGTCGATCCACCGATCCCCCTGGTCCCCACCAGCGGTGTGGTGGGCACTGGACATGGATGCAACGGAGAAATAAGTTCGATGGAACACAAGAGATATGCTTAATCTAACTCCAGCTGCACAGAGGGGGGGGATCCCTCTAGGCTTCTGCCCAGTGCCCGTAGGGTGGACATGGGTGCATCCACAACCCACCCAGTCCATTCCCACCTGCTGGGCGTTGCTCGCCCCCCCCTCCCCCTCCCCCTCCCCCTTACCCCTGTCCCCTTCCGACACGAGGTGCACGACACGAGTTAGGGGGGCTCCACTCGCCGAGTGAAGCTCATTCATTGATCCGTTTCATTTGCTCTTTATTTAGGATTTGGAGAGACTTGGAAGAAGAGGGGGTTGTTTTCGCGGGAACTTACCTTTTTTCGGCGATTGTCATGGCGTCTCTTACATGGTTGACAGCCTATAGGAGTGTACTACTGTGCTCAACTAACTTCTGTTACATAGCAGTGAGTTTAACTTGTCATTACGTTGTATGTACGGAGAACTCTGTCTATAACGATGGAATGAAATATCACGTTCAAACCCTTTATCGTGTCTGGATCCAGACGCACGTCGTGGAATTAACTCATATCGTGCACCCGGATCCCGAATCTTCGGGCGTAGGAAGTTTATTTTCAGCCATTGACTTTTTCCCTCTCCCTACTCGAGGTAGAAACAAAAAAGAAGACACACACAGCCCCCTCTGCGACCCGATTGAAAAAGCTGTCGCCATTCTCGGCACAGTTAGTAGTATGCCGATGTACCCATGTTCAAGGACCCTCACAGTCCGAGATTCTCTTTGTCTGTGACTTCATAGTAATGGCGACTATTGCTATATGATTACCCCTTTACTTTGAGCCCCAGCCAGATTATCCTTTTTTGTTACGTGCTTCAAAGCCACCCAGTCTAATACGTATAGCGCCGAAAAGGCGCAAATTCAATCCGCTGCCGTCCTCACGGGACCAAGCTGAATGGCGCATTGCGAGCCGCGACCGATCGACAGTATCAGGGGCTACTGCGACTGGAGAGTTCTGCCGAGGGATGATGTGTTGGTTCCTGAAAATACTGGGGCAGACCTCGCCACCACGATGTTCTACGTATGGGAATTTTTTGTTGGTTGTTCCTGATTCTATTACGTTAGCCCTGTCTGTTGTACCATAGGAAGGCCAATTAAGCGAAAAAAAGCAGGTTCGACATGAATCGAACCAGAGAAGAGGAACTTTGTAGAGGTGGTCCATGGGTTTAGGATAATGGATTTGCATCATCGTGTTATACATATTCTCGTTTCAAAGTGTCTCTCATGGAGATGTCCGAGTTGACAACTTCGGCATTGTACATTTGCCCTCGGGGAAAAGCCGATTTACAATATATGTATGGTGAATAATTACAATGACAAGTGATGGTTACAGTATTACCCGTCTACTGCGGTTTTACGGCGCGCCAGATTATGCAGAACAGGATCTCCCCGCCACCAACGCTCCCAACCGCCATGCTTTACCTTAAATTTCCCATCGTGTCCAAGGACACTCGATATTCTTGTACGGCTCCCTAGAAACCACCACAGCCGGACGAAGAATGGCAAGATGGTTCGATGGTCACTGTTTCGGGCTCCAATCACACATGCGAGGCGTGGCTATGGGGCGGCATGCACATTTCAGGCAGCCATGGATAGGTGTTGGTGTCCCTGGTTACAAGCGTTTGGAATCAACTGCATTAATGGAAACTGATGTCAGTTACGGAATTATACATGCTGTATGTACTTTACAAGCTCAGCCGATGTGTATGGAGTGTCCAAGGAGAGAAGGCGAGATGTTGTATTTTTGCAAATCAAAAATACGACCATCGCCGAAAATGGAAAACATCTGGCAACTCCTGCAAACAGCCCACCGTCCACGGTTAGCCATCGCTGTGAACCATTGCTCTGGCATCTGGAATTTTCCTGGTACGAGAAATCACATGGGATCGTTCACCAATGCCAGCCAGACATATTATTATAGATATTTAATGTATTATTGATCAGTAATGATTCGAGTCTTTGTGCTATCGGTGATCCGAACCTACATGACGCGGCTGGTATACAGGGGCGGAAAAGAGTTTTTGCATCCTCCGTATGGACAAGAATCTACTCATGTTTTTTGTGTCTATGAATATTTTCGGATTATTGCATTCAACGTCAACGATACCACGATACTCAAAATTCTAATAATCATAAATGATTCCCAACTTAATTCAAGGGCACGGTATACACTCAACAGAAGATAACTCTGATTTGCCTGATAGTCATTCCCGAGTCCATGGTTCGAGCGATTACGTGGTGGCACGCTCGAAGTAAACTACTCGAACCTACTTTTTGACCGTCTCCTTCGTAGACGGTGCCGATTATCATTGACAGGACTCGGTCCGCGGTGCGCCGTAAATCCGCGCTGACAAGGAACCTATTATGTTAGTTAGATTGTACTCCGTACTGCTACACTCCCATAATGCACGAGAGTTCCTCACAAACTCTTCCGTCCATCGCGGACTTGGCATTGCGCGGTGTACCACTCCTCCCCGACCGTATTGTTTTTCATTCCTTTCTGGCACTCCACTTCTTCACCGCGTACCTGGGGATTGGAGTGTCTCCGCCGTGCTGTCAGGTCCCGTCGCATCAGCCCCAGCCTACAAATGTCATGGTCTTAAGGTTTCCTTTGTGCTTTTTTTTGGCCCTCCTACCGAACATAGACCCCTTTTGGCTGAGTATTTATTTCTTTCAGCGAGTCCTCGTAACTCACTAAATAGTTACATACCGTCATCAACTCGGTACATATCCGAGGACCTTAGAGACCACGCGCAAAGCCGCTAACCGGTCCTGGCCCGGTTTCTCGACAAAAATCGAACTAGGCTCGAATGAACAATCACAGCGCCCAACCTATGAGGTGTGTGGCGCTCGCGATCCTCTCGTCCGGATGGAGCCATGATTGGCTGCAGGGGATCCTGAAACTCGGCGATCCGGACTTGGCTTTCCAAGTGCTTTCCGGCCTGTGCCGGGTAAAGCCTCTCTCTCTCTCTCTCTCTCTCTCTCTGTGTTTGGAGTCGGATGGGCCTTACTCGAGACGTTTTGCGGTTGGTTCCGTCGGAAGAGGGATTTTTGTACCAATATAAAGTATAATTTTCTTTGTATTTTTTTTTTTTTTTTTTTTTTTTTTTTTTTCAAACTCGCTACAGTAGTATGATGGTGTGTGTGTTGTCGCGTTGTCTTGCCTAGGAGGGCGAGCTACATATTCGAGGCTGCTGAATTATTATCCTATTAATTATTATTGTTAGTTACCGCTATTAATGATTGCCCTCGTGATGTCTTACTAGTTCGGCCGAGATAGATAAAGATTCTTCCGGCTGGCGGTGTAGTAGTCTTCGAGTAGGAGTAACTGGCTAGCTTTATACTCGGTTCCATGACTCCATAATGTGAACGCCAGATGGAGTATGTAGCTCAACAATTTCACCCGAACGAGACTGGCGGCGGTAGATGGAGAAACCAAACTAACATTACGGAAGGAGAGACAGAAAGAGGGGCATGATCGACACTGCGATCTGGCATCTAAGGCCGCTATTTAGCAGGTTTGCATTAATCGGCATGGACACGGAGGGGGCCTTTTGAAGCCGCCCGATGCTCACTAGCAGCCCGGCTATCATAGCTTAACCAGCCTTCTGAGGAGCCCTACTGGCGGGGAACTAGTCGGCAAATGAATGATCGATGGGGACAAGGGCAACCAAGGACCAAGCGTTGCGCGCAGCAAAACGCCTCGCAGTAGTGAACTGGCTGCTGATCCTACGGTGGGCTGGGGGAGATCTTGGGAGTCTTTGGAAGCGATGAGTTCTACATCCGACGAAGTAAAGCCGTTGGTATGGCATTGTATGCAAGTGAAGTATGCGAGGTATACGTACACGGGGATACTCCGGAGAACGAGAGTCGACATCGTCCATCATTTGGGTCAGTGCCAACTCACAGACATAACAAATACGATGTTTTTTTCCTGCACTACTACACGATAGTTCACCAACTATGGACGATGACGGCCCAAAAAAACGAAGAAACTCGGAACAGTCTCACCGTAGTTTGCGGGATGAGCCACTATCTCGTGGACCGAACCATCTTTAGCCCCTCTCTTCTTTTTCTTTTCTGCGCAATTGTTGATTGTTCTGGTGGCTTTCCCCCTTTGGGAGTGGACCGCCCCTCAACTCCCGGCACCGTTGCCGACCGACAAACGCTATAACTAATAACAAACCAAACTATGACTACGAAATGCTACTTCACGACGCCGCATTTATCAGTTCTCTGCGAGACTGCCTAAACTAGACGAAGTTTCTCACCTGCCAGATTCAACACACCGTGATCGTGCAGTAGTCCCCAGCCACGCGCCGAAATGTCTGTGCCGGAAACCGCCCGGCGTGTTCAGTTGGAAACATGTAGGCAGTGGATGAAGAAGGTTAAGCGAGGCCCTTCCGAAGGGGTTTGGCCCTGTACCATTTCCGTCGGTAACGGGCGGTAGTATGTAGTGTAGAGATTTGTCGATACAACAAGGCTCCAAAAAGAATTACTCCGGGCAGATAAATTCTTGATACCAATACGACTGTCTGGTTCAATTGCTCGGCAAACTTTTAATCAGAGCCATACGCTTATTTCCCGTGGCTCCTGTGGCTGCACGTTCAATAATCATGACAGAATTTAATAGTTTAGGAGCGCGGTTGTCATCGGCGTACGCCAAGGCCTTCCGATAGTTTGCCGGGAAAATTTGCAAAAGTCACGCGGTGGGGGGGGGGCCGATGGGTGGTCAGATCCGATCAAATTTGGATTTCTGCAGAACCCTGGTCGAAGCCTTTCGCCAGGTCCACTATCGAAGCGGGAGAAGCTCTTGCGAATTTCTTCGGTGGAGCATGGAGGGGCAGGGACTAGGGGGGGAAACCCAGAAACTGTACATACGAACCATAGAGTCATATATACAGACAACGACATAATTCACATATACAGCGGATTGTAGAAAGATGCAATCCGGATTGACCAGTACCGTCGGAACTGCCTGCCGGACCGAGACACCCTTCTCGAGTCACTTCCCGCCTTCCCCTCGGTTGAAATCATACCTGAAACTTTAGGTAAGAACCGAGGGTCGCGATTGTTCGGGGGCAAAAGTACCCTAACTGTCTTAAGCCACTTCCCCCAAAAGTGAAAAGGCCAACCCGCAATTAAATCCTCCAAACCTACATTTACTTGCCGGAATTGCAAAAAACACTAGCGAGTGTCGGAGCCTATGCCAGGCCACGGAAGTAGCCACGCCACCCAATGGCAGCGCCTCATTCGACGTGGCGGACAATTCCGTACATTCCTAGTCCTTTCATCCCTCGTCCCTATTTCATGCTCACTAGGGACGGCTAACGGGTTAAACTCAACCACAAGTACCCAGCGACTGTAGCTTGACACGCTATAATTTGCGGAACCCCCAAGCTCAAGCCCCTCCTCATCCCGGGCCCCGTTCTTATGCAGCAGCGCGAGATCCAGGTTGAGGGGTTCTTGGGGAGGGAAAGGTACGCAGTTCCCAGGGGGATTACCGGTAGTCGGAGGGTCACAATTGGGTTTAGCTTGGGGACTGTGCAAAGGCCGTGGGCGGCTACGGCGCATCCACGAAAGTATGTAGGGCGACGATGCAAAGCCGTTACGGCACCTATCACCCGGAAGTGCAAAAATGGTGAATAACGTTCTTGTTATCTTCAAAGCCCGAGGGGATATTTTATCTTTATGACACGGTTTGTCAGTGATACTTTGGGGGTTAGTATATATATCAACCTTTGCAGAGTAAATCATACCTAATCTCCATGTAAATACTACAATTCTCTTACAACGATAAAAACCGTCCGCATGCAGCAGAGTTTCGGCATGCAGGATCGCTGGGGAAGAGGGCTAGAATCGGTACAATGCGCCATGAGGTCTGCGCACCTCGAGCTAGCTTTCCTTCGGAAGGAATGACGTGCTTTCTCGGGAGATCAGTGCGAACCGCGACGAGGGACCAGTGATTCTTGTCAGTACGGACAGAATTTGGAGTACCATACGTAGGGCACTTCATCGTTAATCTGTCACTACAAAGTACGAACAGCTACATAGACCGACCTCCGACCAGTAAAAGTCCGCCTACGACCTAGACACTGCTCGAGCACCCTCCATCTCAACTCATCCCAGCCCAATCCTGGGCCAATCCCTGTCTAATCCCGATCCTAATCCCCCGTCCAGTCTCCCAGCTAGGCAACCCGCGCGGTTTCCCGTGCTGAACTCTTTCTTGATCGAGGATTTGGACTTTTGGAGGTTACCCGTGTAAGCGGAAGTGCATCTCCCTGCATGAGATGTGTGATCTGTTTACCTGCGGGGCTGTCAAGCCACTGCGGAGCCCGAAAGCAGGCGTTGAGGAGCCAGGGGTGAGCGACCAACCCACTTCTCCAACTTGGCTGGCAGGCTCCAGTGCGGGAGGGAGGGGGAAGTATAGATAATCAGATCACGGGTGTTTATGTTAGAAGGTTAGATTGAGCAGTATAGTTATTATTCAGCGCAGATAGCTAGTTAACTAACTAATGAATGTCAAAAGAATGCGTTGAAAACATAAGCAATAGCAAATTTGTAAATAACTGTATTATTCGAATCTGACGCCTTGAGGCGTAGAGGGCATGTCACTTAAATAAAACCATTGATTCCCTTCCGAGTTGAGTAATGTCCCACCAAGTTGACGATAGTGCTGAATGCAGGCTCCGGGATCGGGGTACACGGGTTGCGCGTTAGTTCGGCGATTATGTACGACCGCCCTGAACGTAGCATGTGGCAAAGGAAGTTCCGTTTTGGAGCCTGGTTTCCCTAATCCTCCTCGGGTTGGGATTAATGTCCGTTCTACAGTGTCGCTATGTAGCTGGTTCTAGACAAAAGGACAAAAAGACGGACTTTTAATAGTGTACACACGTACATAGTCGCGAGCGTACGTTGCTGCGCCAAATCGGATCAGATGATCTATCTTCCGATCGCCATTCGCCCACGAGTAGCTAATTATATTATCAATAATCCCCCCCTGTTCCGACCGGTACAGTCAGAGGCCGCCAATTGATAGAAATGACCTATCGACGGCAGAGAGACGGGATATGATCTCCCCCCTAGAGTCGGATAGAAAGGATGGTGAAGAGAAAGATCACGAATAGTTTGTATGGTGATCATAATAACTATCATACTTGCCATGAAGATCATTGATATTCAACAGTGAAATAAACATCGGAGAAGCTGCATTATTTCGGCAAGTGCCAGGACACGTAGACTTGCTGTTCGCGGCCATTCCTGGCCCGGGCTGTCTTCGGAAGGCTCCCGGGCATATCGTCATCACTGTCCGCGAAACCCGCCAACTCGCTAAGCCCGAGATCTTCCAGCTCTGACTGTATTCCGTAGTTACTCACAGTGAAGAGTTATCCTTTACTCATTCTCATGTTAGCAGTTTTATCTACACAGCATTATGTTCTCCTCACAACTCTGCCGAATTTGCCTAGGTAATATTGGGAATCCAATAACCAAGAGACGGTCTTTCCAGAAAGTCCCGGTATTTGGGTATGCTTATTTAGATTCGCCCTCGGCGTACGTACTAAGCCGTCGTACCCGAAATAACTAACTGTAATTTTGCAATTCTCGCTCGATTAGGTTCCTTGCCTCTTGCCTCCCCCAAAGAGTGGTCCACTGAGACGCGGGTTTTCATTACGTGGTTACCACTTTGTACGGACTGCACCAGTGTTCGGTCATAGGCGTCTTGAATTTTTTCATTATTCTATTTTCAGTTTTTTTTTCCCTTTCATTTTCTCTCTTTCTTTTTTTTGACCTTTTTTTTCGCTCTGCGTATTTTTTCTTACTGAACCTTGGCCGCCCCCCCAATTAATCCTTTCCCTTTCCCTTTCTCCCCCCCCCAATTTTCTCCCCGTCCACGATCGAACTGTCTTTCCAGAGATTTTTTCCCTCTTCCCTTTCTCACATCCTCCTCCCCTTCAACTCATCTTCTTCAACTCTCCCCGAATCGGTCCTTTTCGATCCACCTGATTTCTTCTTTTCATCCCAACTTTCCATTTAATCCCAGCCCATTGCCTTCTTCTTCCCGTCTTGACGCGCGAAGCAGATCTGACTAGTTGTTGTGCTGCGAGACCCACTTGCACGCCCGCTTCCCTGGTGGATACAGAACCCATCGACGGTGACAACGTGCGGATAAAACACCAAGTTCCCACACGACTCTGACCTGGTGGGTGACCGTGGGGAATCGACTCCGATCAAGCCTTTCTTTCTTCACTCCTCCAACCCTCTAACGCTCATATCTTCTTGGTGGAGTCAGATCTCTCTTGCCATTGAGGCCTACCTTCAAATCAACCTTCGCCCTTTCCGCCTCGGGAAAATTTCAGTTGGCATCCAACAAGGAGCTTCCTAGGTTTTTTCTTTGACGCCAAGAGAGAAAAAAAAATCGCGAAGGAAGTTAGGAACTACGAGACCGACGTGTTCGATGATTACTGCGTGATCTCAACGCCTCATAATCCAACCCATCTTCTTCCTCTCCCCCCTCTCTCGCGAAAACTACCTCCCACTACCCTCGTCGACCCGTTCGGACCGAAACTCATGATGGATCCTCGTTCGCACCCTTCGCGTCCCCCGTCCACCAGCATGCCCCAGGGCTCCACGCCCCTGTCATCGACACCCATCACCAGCATGCCGATGCCTCAGTACTCGATGCAGCCCCAGTATCCGGTCTCCCAGCCGCATACGCTGCCTCCTCTCCAGCCGCATCATACTCAGTCGCCCGCGCCGCACCCCTACATGGGTCAGCCGTACCGACCAGACCTGTCTCGGTTCCCCGCATCGACTCACGACGTGTACGGGGCTTCGACGGCCCCTATTATGCCGCACACGACTGTCGGTGGTCATTCGCCGTCGTTCCTTGCCCACCCTAACCATCAGACACAGAACCATCACACCCAGTCTTACCCTCCGCCTCCAAGTGTGTTGCCTCCCGCGTCTGCCGCGCAGAGCTACCCGCAGCCCATTGCTCCCGCTCCCCCGCGCGACCGTCGGGATTTCAATGGCATGCCTTCCGGTGCTTTCAGCTACTCCGATGGCAAGTCCTGGGGTATGACTCCCGACGTGAATGGCGCCAACGGCTCGCCGTACGGACCTCCTAAGGATCAGCCACGCACGCAGGTCGTGGGCTCTCAAGGCCGCCGTGGCATTCTGCCGAGTGTTCCGGGCCGCGCGACCCCGGTGACCAACGGTGTCAATGGCTCCGCAAAGAGCACCACCATTCCCGCCAAGGATGCCGATGGCAAGTTCCCTTGCCCGCACTGCAACAAAACCTACCTGCACGCGAAGCACCTGAAGCGTCATCTGCTGCGCCGTAAGTTTAGCCTCTTTCTGCCCTCCCCTCAAGCTCAAGATTGGTCCCCTCGGATCGTCATCAGTGACTAGAAGGAACGTTTTCATGACTAACGACGCGTCGCCTCTACTTTTACAGACACCGGTGATCGCCCTTACATGTGTGTTCTCTGCAAGGACACCTTCTCCCGCAGTGATATCTTGAAGCGTCACTTCCAGAAGTGCTCCATCCGTCGGGGTAACCCTACTGGCGCGACTCACCTGTCGCACCCCCACGCTCATCTCAAGCGTTCACAGCAACAGGCAGCCGCGGCGTCGGCGGCGGCGGCTAACACCGCTAAGCCTATTCAGGATGAAGTCAGTAATTCCGTCCCATCTTCCAATGGCGTTATGAGTGCGCAGTTCGGCGATGGGGCCGTGAATGGCAACGGGTTGGCCGGTGGCCGTCCCGGATTCACGGACCAGCAGCAGCATCTGGGATACGCGATGGCGCCGGTCAACGGCATGAACCGTGGTCCTGGTGACCACGCGTTCGCCGAACAGACCGCGGCACGAAACTCCTGGATGGCTGCCCCCAAGCAGAATCCGTATCTCATGCACCACCCCGGTGCCGAAGCCCATGGCCAGCAACTGAGTGTTGATCGTCCTCTTGAACAGGTAAAGCCCCTGGTCGTTCCTGACCACAAATACCCGGTGATGCCCGGTCACCACGCAAGTCAGCCCGGTGTTGACTGGACGACCTTCCAGCACGGTGCCGACAACGGTTACATGAACCCCGTCTTCCCTCACTCCATGGCTACCGGCCAGGAGTCGATCCACGCCCCTGTCGACGCCGACCGCAAGTTCTACCCCGCCACGACCGCGGGCGGCCCCGAGAACGGTATGAACGGTCTGTACCTGGCCTCGACCACTCTGGGCGGTGATGGTAAGTGATGGCATACTCGAGACACAGTTTGGTAAATCTCCGTGCTCATGAAATTCTGCAGGTACCGTCCAGGCCGCGAGACAGTAAGCGGGCCATCCGATCAGAATGCAACACGATGAAACGCTGGGAGAAACGAGAGGTGTCTCAGATACTTGGTTGCGAAGCATAAATGGTCTAGACATACCTGTCTCCACCCTGACGCGAAGCTTGCAAGTAGCTGGCGTGGCTTCCATGGGAGGCGCGCCCTTCTTTTCGCCTTTTCCCTTCCTCCCCTGATTTCATTATTTTTTTGTACCGTGCATCCTTGATGGGTCTATTCCTGATCATCCTTACACTTTTTCCATTCGCACTTTTTTTTTTTGTATCTCTCCACTTTTCTACTCTTGGGGTTTCCGATTTACCGATTTACCGATCCCATCCGGTGTGGGACCGCATCTCTTCTTCTGCTTCGGCGAGTTTGTTTTCCCTGGTGGTTGAATTGCGAGTCTTGGGTTGTTTCTTTATCTCCCTGATGAGTGGGGCAGATGGTATGGCGGGGTGGTTTCGTTCGGCGTCCACAAACTATAGACATGGGCATGTGCGTTGTTCCTTTTTGCGCGATATTGACAACAGAAAGAGAAAAAAGCTTTTTGGTGGGAAAAAAGGCTACTGTCGAAATTACCAGTTTTCATCCACATTGTTATTTTTTTTATTTTACATTGTTTTGGGACTGTGCCAGTGGTTTTTTTCCCCTCTTTTTTATCTGTGGTTGCTCGTTATTGCTGTGCTTTCGTTGATCTCGTTATGTTTCCTTTTTTTTTGTTTCATCCATTTCCTTTTCTCTCATTGTCGGGACTCGAGCTTTATCTCGTCCTTCTGGGATATAAAACTTGTCCCCGGTGCATCTGCATGGCCTCGTTCCTGTAAGTACCTTTGGCACGGCACGGACATATGTGCGCTTCGGGCTCCTGGAGGTGTGACTGAGGGCGATGTGCTTTCTTTTCCTTTTTTGTCATTCAGGAGGGATCCTGTTCTATACTTGAAAAGCATCTATTAGAAATAGACCCGATGACCGTTTTTGATACTCTACTATCTCTCTCCGTGTTGGTAACCTGTAACAGAGTATCTTGTAGCAGAGGATGATCAGGACGAGGAGCCGGAGTGTCGGACCAGGGACATGGTCAGCATGCAGAGCATTGTCTAGTCTGCAGGTGGGCTGCGGATTTTCGATCCCGAGATCTTCCTTATACCGGTGCATGCATATTAGCCGTGTCGATGAATATGGTGATACTCGATCTTCTAGAATGTGTCCAGCGCAGACTTGTACATCGTGACACCGAGGCTGAAGGCGGGAAACCATCACGAGAAAGAAAACCTCGAATCTCAAGTAACCTGGCCCCCTCCTATACCTACCCCTCACCCACTAAGTCTGACTAGTTCAACTTAGTCCCAAAACTCGAACTCAAACGCTAAAAAAAACCGAGCCAGACTCTCCGAAAACTCCCTGCTCGACGTCATCTCCATAATCCCCCGCGTCTGATTGGCCCCACGGGGTCTCCGGGGGATAAACTCGGGATCTTCCATCGAACTCTTTCCACCCCGCCCTCAAGACATCCTCCACACAACGCTCAACGCTTTCTTCTTGAGCCTCTCAGACTAAGGGAATTTACTCCGCCTTTGACCTTGTGAGAGGGGAATCAGACCTTGGTGGACAACCCTGCGGGTTCAGCCTGTTATTTAATTCTCGCCCGCTGCTCTGGTACCGAGCAGATCGATATCCGGTTCGAACTTCACCTCTTGCCTCTCTCTCTGCTTTTGCGAACCACCACCATCGCTACCACTTCTTCCTCCACCGATATCGCCTCTTACCGCAATCACAACAACAAGTCTACGAGCCACTGCCATCTCTAGCTCAATCATGAGTACCAATAGACCCTTCCTCGCCAACTTCCTGGCCGCCTTTCGCGCCCAGTCCACCATCAAAACCGCCTCCCAACAAACAACAACATCCTCCTCTCTCTCCTCAGCACAGATCTCCACGGGCGCCCGAACAATAGCCTCCAAATCAGGCCAACACCAACACCAACACCAACACGCCTCATCCTCACAACCCGCCCCCTCTTCCTCAACCTCAACATCCGCCTCCGCCCTCCCAACTGTATCAGCATCAACTGCTCAAACCCAAGCACAACAATACCACTCCCACCACTACCACACCACTGACCCCGCTACCTCTCAACCCCAAACTCCCTCGGCAACATCAACCTCCACACCAATCCCTATCTCCCGCGGTCCAGACCGCCAACGCCGCGGCAGTGACTCGTCGTCCGGTTCGGGCGGGTTTAGGGATGCCCTTGGCCCGGAGAAATGGTATATCGGGGGACGGACGCCTGCTGGGGAGGAGAGGTTTTACCGGTTGGGGATGGTCACGAAGGGGGGTGGGAGGCTTGGGGGCGGAGGGAGGGTGGGGAGCATTGANTGGGGGGGGGAGCAGGAGAAAGTTGGGAAGAAAAAGAAAATTCTAGATGGAAATCTGTGTTTGGATTTAGATGAGATGAGTGTTTTGATGGAAGACTGAAGGATGGGCTTGATGTTGGGATGATTTTCTATGGCTTGGCTTGGACTGGATTCCACGCAGGCGTTTGGGTATGCAATGATTTGGGAATGCGGCAAGAGTATGAGCAAAAATGATACACGCAGAGCGTGGAGACTAGTTTCTCTATTCTATGATTTGGAGTTATGTTTTGTTTTATAGATGCTAGCTTGTGGAATACTGGATGTGGCATGCGTCTTGTTATATCACTATCATTACGATCATCTTTGTGTTGGTGATGATACCCTGAATACTTATTCTGGTAGATACAACTTCGAGTGAAGGAAGAATATTAAGCTCTAGATGTATATCACATCGTCAGTGTACTGTCCGATTGTCCAGGTCTGGTACGATGACATTGGGTTTTGCGGAGGTGGATCCTCATCAGCCGCAAGTGGATCCTACATCCACTGTGGATGTCAAGGATTGAAGTGGAAGATTTGAAAGGTATCTTTCTCGTTACGGTATGAAGTTCTCACTGATCTGTCGCGCTCAGTCCGGCTGTGGAAGACCTGTGGTTCCCGTCTTCGGGTGAGGATACTGAAGGCTAGCAGGAAGCTTTGCTTAGTCTGGTAATTTATGTAGGGATTCACTTGCTTTGCCAAATTGCCTCCCTTCATATCGCTGACAATAATCAACATCCTACCTGTGAATTAATGAATCAGTGAATAGATATAATTTAGTGCACCTTCATGGATTGATACTTCCTCATGGTGGTTGTCTTTGCGAGTAGAACCTTTGATATTCGACTTTCTGGTCGGATAAGAGTAGATAAAGTTGCTATTGGTGTCTGTTTGACTCCAGGAAAAACCAACGATACGTGACTATAATAACTCCTATAGATCAGGCATCTCGCATCTCAGCAGCCTTCACTATCTAGCCAAATACATGCATAGTCTGTCATTTCCAGTTCTACTCCAAGAGGCACAGACTCTAATTCGCACCGGCATTGACAAAGCTAGTAAGCTAGTCGCACTTCAAACAGCCCTCTTCTTTCCATTTACAATTGATAATATAATTCTACCTCTGATACGGCCAGCGCAATCAACTTAGTCTAGTTATCTCTAGCTTCCAATCATTTACAAATTTCATGCCACAACCTAGGCCCTGTACAGCTAGCGTATATTTCTGCCTGAATTCTGCCTGACTTTCTGCCTGAAAGACCCTGCATAGCCGGCTGCATCTCGCAGATCTCCAACCCTCGACCCTAAAAACAGGATGCTGAGATGCCGATCGTTCCTAAGTCTAAGACTACAGCGGCGCACCTTCTGCGCCGGCAGAATCAGGACGAATGCCGTTGGTAACTGGTCGCTCCAGATGCCGGGGTTCAATCAGCCCCTGAACACCTTTCCCGATGTACGGAGAAGCGTCTTCACTCTGTAGTTATTTGGCTTGACTGAAGATTATTAGCCAAATGTGCTTTCCGGGTATTATTCGGGATTCCCGAATGCCCTGGACCCGGAACATCTTGAACCTGGTTATCTCAAGTAAGAAATGGATCAAATTCTGTCTTTTTGTATGATGCGAGTTGACGAAATGCTGTTGCAGTAAGCTTCTGACCAAGCGGGAGATTAACATGATGCGAATCATGAATATCATTACTGATAAACCTGAGTGGGAACGTAAGGTCTTTGATGAGCATATCATTGCTAAATGGAGCGAAGAGGTTGCGAAAAGTGGACAGGATGCGTCTCCCAAGATGATGGATTGGATCGTCAAGGAGTTACAGTGGAAGGCGGGGATTTTGCAGCAGTCGGGGTTTGTGGAAGTTTTTGATGCCGGAGTCGTCAAGTCTGATACCGCCGTCTCGAAGGAGTTACAGCGTGCGCTGAAAGAAGCGGTCCTTCCGTTTGAAAATGTGCCCAAGGAGGAGAAGGATTACCATCCTGGGTCGGATGACAAGGTGGTTGATCTTGTGCACCCGTCACTTTTCCCAGTGATTTATGGGCGCACGTACGTTCTTCCTGACCGGACGATTGGTCTCGACGATTGTATCGACAGCATGGGAGAAGGGGAATGGCTTGAACGCCCGAAGGAAGCTGAGGCTACTCCAGAGGCCGTCTATCCTTATTATATTCCTCAACGGCTGCACCCAGCCGTCCTGAGTACCAAGTTCCAGTGGCTGCCCTGTGACGTGAAGCTCATCGATGATGGCAGGTGTCAGATTCTGTCATATATCAATAACGCCCACCCCGTCAAACACCGCGCACTCTATGAGGTGGTGGAAAAGATTCTCGCACAGACAGTACCCCTCTGGGAACAATCATTGAGCGAGAAAGAATTCTTCAACGAACGAATCAAATTCACTAAAGTTGAGTACGAGGACGATGGCACGGATGAGCCGAAATATCCCGAGGGGCATGAAGAGACTGATTCTGAGGAGTACTACCGTTTATATGATGAGTATGAGGATCGCATGGTTGCTTGGTATAAAGCTCGGAAAATCATCCAGCCTGAACCGGGAGAGTTCAAGCCCAGAGAATCTAAGGAAAAGGCCAACTTTTTGAAACACTTCCCCGAGGGCAAGATACAGGTTATCGTGAAGCTGGCGAATATCGAGTTGACTCCCGAAAAGCCCGACTATGAAGGCGGATCCTGGCATATTGAGGGGCAATTAGTGAGTATTTGACCACCTCACTGAAATGACCGTCTCTTACCAATTCCTCCAGAACGAACGTATTGCCGCCTCTGCAATTTACTACTACGATTCCGAGAATATCACCCCCAGCTCACTCGCATTCCGCCACCGAGGAATGGACGATATGATGGACATCTCCTACGAGCAAAGTCAACATGAGTTCTTGCAACAGATTTACGGCTTCCATGAAGACTTCCGAAACCACAACATCGAGTTGATCACGCAAGAACTGGGCAGCGTCGTCTCCAAAGAAGGCCGCATTATCACATTCCCCAATACACTACAGCACCAGGTTTCTCCCTTCTCCCTAGCTGATCCATCTAAACCCGGTCACAGGAAGATTCTTGCACTTTTCCTCGTGGATCCGCACTTGCGGATCATTTCGTCTGCAAATGTACCGCCGCAGCGCGAGGATTGGAGACCGGAGACGCAGAAGCATGGTGAAGGTGCACAACAGGTGCTCGACGGGGAAGCCGTGAACTCGATTACCATGGAAGAAGCGAAAGCTTATCGAGTTGAGCTTATGGCAGAGCGAGGCCTCCAATCTCAGAAGAATAATGATGCATTCCAGACGGGCGAATTCTGTCTTTGCGAGCATTAGGTTGGGATTGTCATTCAGGAGAGGTCCATTTCCTATTCACCAAAAACAACTCTCTATAATTTAGATAATGTACAGCATCATCCACTTCCCGCAATCAGCCAGATTTCGATTTAATCTGTTTCCCAAACTTGGCCTCCACCCCCCGGATTAATTTATCCTCCATCAACTTTTGTATAATCGGCTGCGCATTATGTTCCTCAAATGCCCGTTTGCCCGTGTAGTGCTCGAAGAAATAGAATATACGGGGCTGCTCACTGTCCCGTGTAAGACAGTAGTATATCACGCCCGGTTCGAATTGCGCGAGACGCGTTGTCTCGGCGTAGACTGCTTCTAGGGCGTCGGCGTGTTCGGGGTATGCATGGACTGTCCCGTAAACGCAGAATTCGGTTTCTGGGAGAGGAGGGAGATCGGCGAGGAAAGATTCAGATTCTGAGTTGGACATTTTGGATGTTGGTATAGTGGTTGCTCGTTCCAGGATGTTGGAGTGTAATTTTGGGTTTTGAATATAGAGAGCTTCACAGGGCGGAGGGTGTTTGATGAATCGGTAGGGAGAGTATATTGGGTTGATTTATCGGATTGATTAGCGTGCAATTGAAGAGTATTCGAATGCCTTTTAACTCCCGTTACATGAACTATGCTCAATTACGTGTTGCCCCGCACTAACTTCGTGCTTAACTCCATGACAAAATGGGCATTAGTTAACTAGTTACTCTTCATGATTCAACGTGACTCACTCCGGGTTTAACCGCAATCGGACATGCCATGGACCAATTTTAGGATTTTTTAACGGATGATTACAGAATTTAGATGCCTTGTTATAGCTTTGTCTTCCGATTTTTCCCATTCGACGCAGATAGATCAAGGTATATGCCTTTTTATTGTCACTTCCTGCCAGTCGTACTATAACACTTGTATAGATGCAGAGAACCAATTACAAGAAAGACCAACGATGAGCTCTGCTTGCCAAATGCGACAGTCTATAGAATCCCTCACAGCACCTGCTGCGTCGTACAATGCAAGACACCTCCAGTCCGGGGTAGAGCATTAACATTGACCTGGCAAACCCGTCGCTCAGGCACCAACTTGCTCAAAGTCTCCAACGCCTTCGCATCGGTCACGGCATCTCCAAAAGCCGGAATCACGAGTCCGCCATTCGTGAAATAAAAGTTCACATATGAGGCCGCCGGCTCAACTTCCTCGCCAGGCACATCTCCCCTAACCAAATCCGGATCTGGCTCCTCAACATCATAGACCTGCAACTGGCGGCCCTGCGCATCAGTGGCGGTATCCAGGATCGCACGCATCTCATGATACACATCCCAAAAGACCTGTCCACACTTGGGATGCGGTCTCCCCACGACAACGACACCGGGCCGGATAAACCGCGCTTCGGCATCGATGTGGTAGTCGGTAATATCCAGACCCTCCCGACCGGGAATCCAAATGAACTTTCGAATCCCCAGCAGGCGGGATAATTCCTTCTCAATGTCCTCGCGAGATAAACCCTCGTTCCGCGATGCCACAGTCACACTACTCTCCATCGCCATAAAAGTCCCTTCCCCGTCCATCTCGATTCCACCCCCTTCAAGCCTCACCCCAGACACAACCCGCGCAACGGGCGATTCCGGATTAAGCTCATTCTCCAGCTCCAGCACTCGCTGCGCAAACGCGGTGTTCTCACTCCGCACCTGCTCGTCCATAATCGGCCAGTCGGATTCTTCTTCCTCGGCTTTCAATGCGGCGGCTTTATCCAAGCTACTATTGTAAATCCGCTCGCCGAGTTTATTGCCCCACTCGCAGAATCGGAAGTCAATCGCGTAGCGCTTGCCGTCGTCCGCACCGCGCACGTACACGGGTCCCGTATCTCGCACCCAGACGTGATTTGTCGGGGCGGCGATGAGTCTGATTCGGGCGCGATGTTCGGCCGGCGCGGTCTTCATGCGCTCATCGACTAGTTTCTGCGCCCGTGATTGATCTTCTGGTCGGACGTGTAGACGGACTGGCTCGAAGGAGGCGATTGTACCGGCTAGATCGACGATTTCGCTACATGTGCGGTCGTAGAGCGATGGGAAGGTAGAGCAGCGTGAGGGGAAGCTAAGGATCGTGGCGAGGTGAGGGGTCGTTTCGGCGAGGTAGGTGTATTTCTTGTTTGGATTTGTTTCGGTGTGGATGGTTGCCGTTGTTGAGGCTCGTTGGTTGGCGTGCCAGGAGTTGTTGGTGGCGAGCATGGTGAGGGAAGTCTTGGAGAAAATGCGACGCGGATGTTTAGTGTTGATGCCTCGGGCAAGAGGAATTGATAGCTTGGTTTGCTGGTGTGGATGGGTAGTATAGCCCTAAAATGGTGTTAGCTCTGCCTGGGCATGATTCTGAGCTTTGGGTGTCGCATGGCTAGAGCTACTCACGTCGATGAAAGCTCGCGGGGGCGTAAATAGGCTTCGTTTAAGTGCAACTGGACGCGCAAGAGAGCGAATCGTTGGATACAGAAACCTCGACATTGAAGAGTATAGACCTTACGATTGCTCGCGGGGGGTGATAGGTATTTATGACCTCGAGTCCAAGGGACATGTTCACAAGGTAATAGCCCGAAGGGGATGTTCCAAGCGACGATAAAGTTGCCAGAGCTTTCTAGTTCGGCCGTTGGTCCAATAGGGCTACGATCCACTTTCTCATCGAACTTCTCTAGTGGACTTCCCATATAGGCACTTGTTTCGCAGCGATCCAGTTACACCTCATGGCATAGGCTAATAGGGTGCCAACTATTTGATTAAGCTCTTTCGGTGGCTCGACCCTTCCCCTTTTTGTATCACGATTGATCAAGCGCTAGAAAGATAATGGACTTGCTTTCTCATGCTGTCTTCAATGACGATACGACGTTGAATATGCCCCACTGGCGATACTCCACAAATTTCCCCCAGAGGCGATCCAAGGAACACCCTGCAGACATTGACTGGGTCCCGGAGTCCGCGGGCCCGAGAGCTTCTTACATGCTATGCTACAACAAATAACTACGCGTAAGTCCTAGTCACTATACGTCCCTATGTTTTGATACGAAAGCCCTGATTAGGAAGCTCGATGGAATCAATAGTACCATAATAAGTTGACAAGTAAAACTTTCGATTCAATTTTCAAAACGTAGGAAATCGGATGGATGAGGTACATACAAAAGTCCGCGGACCCCGATACCGTCCCGTCCCCCGTCCTAAGCAGGAACCGTAGCCAAGTGGGAGGAAATCACTAGAAAAGTCAACTGTCTGTCTACTTCCATTTGCTGCAATGATTGTGATAAATCTGAGCCTGCAATTGGTTACGTTCCCTTACATGAAGCGGCTATTGTCACTGCCCTGCACCGTAATGCCTGAGGCAGCAGAGCACTCGTATCTATTTAAACATTCATTTCCCTCCGTTAACACCTCCATCTAATTATCCTCCATTCCGAGTGCTAATAACTCTTTAGATCACTGGAAGTTGATTTCCTTCAATGTGTCATCAGTTGATCGGCATGAGGCGCTGATATCAGCTGGCTCTATTCATATGATACCAGGCTGGGGCATTCAGTACTCTACGTGTCTTCTGCCTCGCTACTTACCCCCACGAACTACAGGAAAAGATTTTATTGGAGTGAAGACAGCATTGTTTAAGTTGAGCTATCGCAGAGATCCGACAACGAGAATTCCGACCGTGACATTAGAGGCCTGCCTGCTAAACCTCTAGTATATGCATATATGGACCATAGTATTCCCCTAACTTAACCTCTTTCAACATTTTCCCGAGAGGTAATAGCTTACTCAATATCGCCAGTGCGAGCAGACTGGCAACTAAAAACCCTCAGATACAGTCAATTCCCCATAAAAGACAACTCTCATCAAGCACTCGACTACCCAACCAAAGCCCGCTGCGCAATCAGCACCAAATCATCATTACTCAACGTATCCTTCTCAAACCCACCAACAACCTGATCCAGCATGGCAGCCGCAATATCCGGCAATTCAATGTGCGGGACACCCGGGACCTCACGCTTTTCCGCCCCTGGAGCATCAATGAGTCCCGGCTTCACGACGCAGGATTGAACTGCTCCTTGCGATCGTTCTGCGTAGTTTAGGATCAGCGTCTCCGCCTCTCCCTAGGCAGCGTTAGCATCGTATGTACCTCTCTCTCTCTCTCTCTCTCTCTCTCTCTCTCTCTTCGGAACGCGAATGAGCCTGGAAGGGCTTGGGCGAGAGGCTTAGTTTTGCTTGTACGTTGACGTACCCGTAGTAATGAGTAATCACTCAGGCCGCTATCCCGTAGGACAGCGGGGATTTGGGCTCGAGTACGCTGCGATAAATGTCCGCTCATATAGAGGAAGCGTAGTGGTTTCCCCCTGGGCTGGGGTTGGCGGAGGGTGTCCAGGGTTTTGACCGCAGTGGTTGCGTAGTCGCGTGAGATCTTGCATGTTTCTTCCCATGGGATTGTGCTGAGCCTTTTGGGCGTTATGGCGATGGTCCTTGTTAGTGGGTTGTTAGTCTGGTCATGGACTTGAAATGTCCTATCTCGTTACATAGCTCCTGTAAAGAGAGAACCCAAATTCAAGCAAGTCGGGATGGAGATCAAGGTCCTACCAGATACAAGCATCTGCATTCTCAAGTTCGCTCTTCACGTTGTCGGGATAATCCTCAAAGTTATCACAGACAATGATTTTCAGCTTTGCAGCGTCAGATCCAGTCTCTGGAGACAGTTGGGCCTCGCGTCGACCGAGGGCAACGATCGAGGTTATTGCAGGATTTTTAAGGGCCTGAGAAAGGACTTCTGTGGCGACGTAGCCAGTTGAACCGCCAATGACGAGCTTCATGGTGATCTAGTGACAATAGTGATGCTGAAATGCTGGATGATTAGGAGTGCGGGGTGGTTCGAGAGGTGAGATTCTGATGGTCAGCTTGAGGTAGAGGGAGAATGGGGCGCCTGAGGGGGTGGGATTTGGACCCTTGGACGCTTTTCGTGTCAGAATGGGCTTGGAGGGTGTCATTTGGTATATCTGCTTGGTTAGTCGTGGACAATAGACTGTCCATCAATATCACTGTGGTTCATCAGTATAGCATAGCATGGTAAATGTGTATAGCTCCGAGCTGAGGCCCTGGCAATCTCATCTGGGACAGATTGGATTAATGATAGATAGTTGGAACGTGGGAGTACATTCGACTTGAATTGATTCGTTCCATGAACTGGTCATGCAGTCGACTATGTCAACAGAGTCTGTTAGGGCCAAGAATGGGTATGAAGTAGAATGTAAAGATCAATATGTTGGATAACAGACAAAGTGTCGGGGAAGACTATTGGTCCATTTTGATCAACTTGTCCCGACGACTTTAAAAATCCTCCCCGCCCGTGCAACCACTGAGAGGCTACACCAGATACGTGACCTCGAACGCGAGCTGATCGCGTTTCCCCGCGACCATCAACCGGTGGAGATCGCCGACCGGAGGGAGTGCGGTGCCTGAATTCCAAGGGATTTGCTTTTCCAGCGGGATTCGCAGTCAAAGCCCGCAAGGCACGCTCAAAGCACACCCCAACTCTGTCAAATCAGCGCCCGCGGGTGGGCAGAGTGGGCTCGGGCGCCGGAAATTCGGTGGTCGGGAGTGGAAGATTGAGGCTGCTAGGGGGATCCACTGCATGTTTCTGCAACGGGAAAAGGTTCACCTCTTGGGAAACCGGGTAAGATCCGGAAGTCTGGGGAAACAAGAGAGAGCGATAGTTGGATTTCTTCCCCTCCTTTCGAGTTGGAGATGACGGTCCGCTCCCGTTAGTCATGGAGCTCAGCTAGGCCAACGGCCAGTCCAGGTATTTCTCCGTCTGGGTAAGTCCAGCACACAGAGCATGAAGCCCCCCAGACCAGGCCGTTGACAGGGCCGATAAGATTTCGGTGGGGATCGGCCACTCGCGGCCATCGGAGGTGCCCGATGCTTGGGGACTCGCTCACTTTCTTGTCGCATCAGCCCATTTGACCCGCGGTTGCGCAAAAAGATCGTCCCTAATAAATAGAACTCGTCCTGCGCTGTTTCTGAGATCCGACCAGACCTGCTTTGCCCTTCTTCCACTTCTCTCGCCCGTTCGCTATTTAGCCTGTCCGTGACAGCTCTACCAATCTCTTATCCTTCTTATCGGCCGACTATCTTCCCTAAACCACCATCATGAGCTCTCTCGCTGCTGCCCGTTACGGCAAGGACAATGTCCGCGTTTACAAGGTTCACCGCGATGAGAAGGCCGGTGTCCAGACCATCGTTGAGATGACCGTCTGCGTCCTGCTGGAGGGTGATATCGAGACCTCGTAAGTCCACGTTTCCGTTGAGCTCTCCACTCCACTATCGCACCCCCCNCTCCGACCGTCTCCGCGGGTCCAGATAGCTGGCGACAAATCGACTAACCTCGCAATTGCACCAAAACAGCTACACCAAGGCCGACAACAGCGTTGTCGTCGCCACCGACTCCATTAAGAACACCATCTACATCACTGCTAAGCAGCAGCCCGTGACTACCCCCGAGGTGTTCGGCTCCATCCTCGGCACACACTTCATCGAGAAGTACTCGCACATCCACGTTGCCCATGTCAACATCATCACCCACCGCTGGGTGCGCATGAGCATCGATGGCAAGGCCCACCCCCACTCTTTCATCAAGGACAGCCCCGAGACCCGCAACGTCCAGGTCGACGTGACCGAGGGCAAGGGTATCGATATTCACTCCTCCATTGACGGTCTGACCGTCCTCAAGAGCACCGGCTCCCAGTTCTGGGGCTTCGTCCGTGACGAGTTCACCACCCTCAAGGAGACCTGGGACCGTATTCTCAGCACCAAGGTTGCCGCTGGCTGGCAGTGGCGCCGTTTCGCTAGCCTGCAGGATGTCAAGGCTAACACTCAGAACTTTGACTATGCTTGGGAGACTGCTCGTAACACTACCCTTAAGACTTTCGCTGAGGACAACTCTGCCAGTGTGCAGGCTACCATGTACAAGATGGGTGAGCAGATTCTGGCTGCCGTGCCTCTGCTCGAGACTGTTGATTATGCCCTACCCAACATTCACTACTTTGAGATTGGTACGTATTCTCTACTCGATTGCGATTGTGGGTGAAATGACCTTTTCTAATCAGTTTTCGTGAACAGATCTCAGCTGGCACAAGGGTACCAAGAACACCGGCAAGGACGCCGAGGTGTACGCGCCTCAGTCCGGCCCCAATGGTCTCATCAAGTGCACCGTGGCCCGCTCCGGCCCGAAGGCCCGCCTGTAGATCGGGAATGCCCGAGTTTGGAGTTTCTAGCATGCTGCTTTTCTGTACATAATGTCATGTCTATATATCCCAATGGGCGTGCCGCGACACGACTCAATGTCACCTTGGAACACATTTTTTCTACTTCCAATATGATTTTGCTTTGCTATAAATACATGCCAGTGGGAATGAACATAGCGCAAGAAAGGTCAAGGTAGTTAGAACAGGGATGTCAGAAAACAAAAAAGATAGATAAAAAGGTCATTCCCAAATATTGGACTCCACACCCATGCGCTTGCGGTTTGGATCATAACGCAGAAAAATAATTTACAGTACACGGACAGATCCGGGCTGGAACCCGGTATTCAAGTTGTAGACGACGAGACAGAAGAGAGAAAGGGTAGGTGTCTATGCGGATGGCTTGGCCTCCTTGAAGGCAGCTTGGACCTCGGGCTGGCCCAAGATCGATTTGTTGCCGAACTTGACGATGTTCTCCTTGTAAGGATGCGCGAGGCCCTCGAAAGCTGTAACGAAATGCGTTAGATACCAATGTCATCCGAAGCTCTGCGCAGATATCAAAACTCACTCTTCAGACGAGCCAACCGCGGCTCCTGCAGCCGGTTCTTGGGCAACATGCCCTTGACTGCGCGGCGCAGAACTTCACCACCACCCCACTTCGCAAACATCTGATCCATAGTCATGCTCCTCAGGCTACCGGGGCGAGTCGTGTGGGTATAGTACATCTTCTGGAAACGCTTCTTGCCGGTTGTCCGGAGGTCGTGACAGCCGGCGACGACCACGTAGTCACCGCAATCTGTCGAGGGATCGTAGATCGGCTTGTGCTTGCCCATGAGAACGAGGGCAATCGATGAGGCCAGACGGCCGAGGGAGCGAGGGTCAGATCCGGCATCGACATAGTGCCATGCTCGAGAGTAGGCAAGACGGGTCTAGACAATGCATATAGGGTCAGATATAGGAGTTATATTGGAGGTATTGGACGGAGCTTGCGCCGCAATTGCTAGCACAGGATTGACTTGGCGCACCTTTCCGACCGTCTGCGACATCTTGAATAGAAACTAAATCAAGAAGCGTAGAGAAATTCCCGGAGTGATAATGATATAATCCAACAAAAACACGAGGTGACCGCAAAAGACCTGCCAACCCGCTCAACCCCGAACTTTCCTGCCGCTCATCTCCGCCCGAACCTGGAACCTGGCACGTGACTCAAGCCCTAAGCCAATTCTTGCACTAACCATACTGGGACTAGCTCCCAATAAGCGAAACCCGCACGGAAGGGCAATTCAGGCGAATCGCCGTAGTGTGGGAATTCGTGGTCGACTTCTTTCCATCTCCCACGACAACACACTCCCTCCCCTATCGACACCGACAAGGGCCATATCACCCACCATGGCTTCTACCGCCCCGAGTGTGCAATGCTTCGGCAAGAAGAAGACGGGTAAGACCCCGTGATGGTCGCGCGAGATTTTGGTGTGGAGAGAACGTTTTGCTGATAATTCGACTTTGAAATAGCCACCGCTGTCGCCCACTGCAAGGTATGAAGACGCAGCCCTGATACGAAATCACACACACCACCCGCTCTACAATCATTGCGTCTATTGGAATATCTCGAAGGACACATCGCTCGGAGGAAAAGGTCGCGATAAGGGAAATGGAAATATCAAGATCGAAAATTATGGAAAGACTGTGATGGATGTTGAAATTGGTGACGGGCGATGTGGATTTTTGGAACACCCATACAGCGCAATGATGGAATGATACGGGTGATATCTTTCGGAATATACGGCATACTGAGACTTTTTCAATCTTACAGCAAGGCAAGGGCCTCATCAAGGTTAACGGCCAGCCCCTCTCCCTGGTCCAGCCCGAGATCCTGCGCTTCAAGGTACGCTTCCTTCTATCGCCCACCCTCTACAACTCTCTGCCGCGACAACGAATGGAAAAGTCACTCAGCCAAGAGGTGACCCCGACGTCCAGACCCGGCAGCGAGGGACAAACACATCAGTCAACAAGAACCATATTTTTCTAACGTCATTTCTTCCTCTACGAACAGGTCTACGAGCCCCTCCTGATCGTCGGTGCTGACAAGTTCGCCGGTGTCGACATCCGCGTCCGCGTCACCGGTGGTGGTCACACCTCCCAGGTCTACGCCATCCGTCAGGCCATCGCCAAGTCCATCGTTGCCTACTACCAGAAGTACGTCGATGAGCACTCCAAGAACCAGCTCAAGCAGGCCTTCGTTCAGTACGACCGCACTCTCCTGGTCGCCGATAACCGTCGGGCCGAGCCCAAGAAGTTCGGTGGTCGCGGTGCCCGCTCCCGTTACCAGAAGTCTTACCGTTAAATTTCTTCTTTTTTTTTGTGTACTTCCCCGTCTATCATATTGTGGTTTATGGCAGCGGTGGATCATACCAAAAAAGCAAAATTAAAAAAGAGAAATTTTATGCAATGTCAAAAACGGTGCTCTCTTTCTGTCATGGGAATATGGGAAAAGAACAAAATATTATTTGGGAGTGGTATTCCACACTCTCATTACGAACTTTTATTTTTGCTCCTCTTTCTCTTTGTTCACATGGAGAAACTTCTGCGTGGTGGGTGGTTTGATACGGGGTTGATGGTAGCGTTTGTCATGAGCGGTTGGAGATCAGTCGGATATCGGTTTTCATGAACCCGGGTTGCCGGTAGCTGGCTGGTTGTGAAATGTGGGTGCGGTGGGCAAGACGGGATTGGAAATTTTTATCCCTAATGTCTTTTGTGTTCTTTCACTGGCGCTGTTTTGTACGGCTGGAAAATATCCCTAGCATAGGCCAGGAAAATCTGCTCAAATTAACACCGGGTTTTTTATGTTCGTTCAATATGGTACATGACGTAGTCTGGTATTGGAGGACATATATATGGGTATGATCTTGGCCCAGCTAATGTAGCCCTTTGATGGAAGGAGCTACTATATGGTCTCTTTATTTCCACGGATATCTGACGTGAGCAACATACGATCTTGATAATTCCATGCCTCGCATTACTGGTATATACCGCTAAAGATCGTCTCGGATATTCCTGCATTTCTTCAAGGCTGTGTCCTCGAGACAGACTCGCCCTCGCTACTTGGAAATTCCCGTCCCCATATCCCGCCAACAAATCGAGGAGGCCATTCAAGTTCAATCCCACTTCACGAGGCCGCCACCCAAGTACAACAAATACAAGAATATATCATTTTAAAAAATCCGAGGTATGAAAGTTGTAATTCTGAAAGACAAAATTCTGCTCGATTCAGATATCATGTTCGTTGGAATGGCAAAAATTCAGAAAATCCCGTCTATCCTAGTATGGCGTCAAATCCATCAACTTCCTCCCAAAGCTTAGATGCCCTAGAATGCAGAGAAAGCGTAAGATGAGGCCCACGTCTAAATCTCGTTGTCATCGTCGTTATCTTCCTCGTCGTCATCCTGGTCCATCTCGAACTCGTCCTGGGAGAGCAACTCGAAAGGGTTGTAGACCGGGCTCTGATACTTCTTCGACGCCCTGGGAAAAGCCACAGCAGCAGGACGACGTATCTTCGGGAAAGACTCGGCGCACTCGTCCTCATAAAAGTCAATCCGCATGTCCTTGTACAAGGCACGGGACTTCAAGCAAGTACGGGCGTACAGCGCACCACCCGCTGAGCTTGTCGAGATGTAGGCGTTACCATCCTCGAATTGGATGGAGATGATGGTCAGGTTGTGGATGTGATCTAGTTCCTGGCGGAGAGTCGCTTCGGTGACCTGTGCATTGACTTTCTTGATTACCAGGTTTCGGCTAACGCCGCCGTCTCGAACTTGCTGGTAGACGTACTCGGGGGCGATGTAGCCGCGTGGGGCCCATTTGACAGTGGTCTGTACATGATGTTAATATCTTGTATCCGATATCAACCTCAAGCTATGTAATGATGCAGAAACAATTTCGTATGCATAGAAAGAGGGAATGATCGACGGGCTAGATAGTTACCTCACGACCGGCGACAAAGAAGGGAGTAGAGTCGGTGTGGGTCACGAAAGCGACGGCATGCTCGTGGTTGGCAAAGGTGATATTGACCTGGTTGCTACGGCGTTGAAGGTAAATCTGGATCAAAGCCCCGCCTCGTACAGCGGCAGCGACCTGGGCGTGGGTCACTGGGACTGGGGGCAGCAGGATGACGCTGTGACTAGGCTTCTGGCGAGACTCAACCTCGTCCTCCGATTCCGTGGTATGCACGGCGCTAGACTCATCCAGAGCGGATGCAAGGCAATCTAGGTCAAATGGTTCACCACCGTCCAGGCCGGGGTGACCAGTGCTGGCGAAGTTTCCTGTGGATTGGATGTTAAATTGGACCACATAGTCGGATGGAGGTCTCACAGGATTGATTAGCATCTAAGATGAGGAATTTAGCGGATAATATTCATCTTTCTGAAGTGGAGATGTGTCTTACACCCTTGGTAGCAAGAGGAGCAGGCTTGAGAGTGGCGCGCAGTCTGTCTATAAGTAATTTGTCAATTGAAATATTCCTTTTGCAATGGGTTGCGTTAGGCCCAAGTGGTAGAATATGGTAGATGATCTTACTCAGCTCTGCAGAGTCCCGAAGCTATAGAGATATCAGTTAACAAAACAGGTCGAAAGGTTGGTTCGATGAGAAAAGATGACTTGAAGAACACAGTTCGAGGATTTTTGCTTTGAGAAGAATGAGTAGCTTACTAGCTTGCGGTACTCCTCTGCCGTGATGGAGACAGTGTTTGGCTTGGCAGGCTCACCAGAGTTGCGCTTGAAAAGAGACATGCTGGAATACAGAGGAGATGATCAGTATCTCTGAAGTATAAGTGTCAGGCAGTTAGACGGGATGTTGATACTTGTCCGTTGCGAGTGTCGAAGCCGAGGATAAAGACAAAGAGAATGAGTGGGAGAAACGGACAGCGAATATTCAGAGAAAGATGTTAGAAAATTTAGAGACACGGTATCGCGATCGATATATGATTGAATCTAGAGATGCACGTGCTTTAGGGAAAGCACCCTAAATAGGAAGTCGGAGAGGATGGAATTTGGGCAATATGGGGGTCCCGTGTGCGAGAAGGGAGCTCACCAGGTCATAGAAGAGCTGAGCAGTGCTAATCAGGTTCTCAAGAGAGGATGAGATCGAAGAGGGAGAGGCTGTGGATGATTTTGAATGAGAATAGATGCGCATAGATGGAATGAGCGATCAGATAAGATAGTATAGCTTGTAAAGAAGGGATCGGGTTTTCCACAAGGTTTAGAGCGGAAAGTTCCTTATACTTATTGATGTTTATGATCGCGAGGGTATCGCGACGCGCTCCACGTTTCATGGTTGGAGAAAGATAAATTCCGTTTAGATTGAATTAAATCCATCTTGCACCAACTTGTGATTGGAATAATTGACCTTCAAGCATCTTATATCATTTTCAGGCTACATAGGCATCTGGACGCATGACCCTTGTGGTTGATAAATCTACAGGGTAGCCTGAGCGAGTTGACTTTGTGAGATATCGCTCGGTTATTCGAGACTGGTTGCTCACTGGAATTGGTGTGAAATTAGCTTAAACATAGAACAGCAGCTCATAGTGCAGGAATTAGCTCCTTGTCCCTGTTTGTTTCTCCTCTCGTCCTCTATCTGTCTTTTGATAAACATGCTGACCGGATTTATGAACAACCAGTCTACAACCTCTGGGCAATGGATAGAGAATAGGAAATATATTTCGTAATTGGAACAAGAATCCTTTTTGTTTTTATTTGTTATCTTTTAGATAAAATCAGAATATCTAGAGTGATCGTCAAACGCCCAGGGTGCAGGGCGTTGAGATTGTACAAAGGCCTGATCCCCTCGTTCGCATTTGACTTAGGGCTCATTCTGATGTCTTGACTTTCCGCTTCTTTGTTGCAGGCCGGCGCCCTAGGCTCAGAGATGTGTCATAATCCACGCCCTCAAAAAGATCCACAAGCCGGTTGAGCTTTTCAACGACCAGAGTACCTTCACTGAAAAGGTACCGTAGCCTAGTTCCATCTCCCTTGTCTGTATCTGCAAGAACTATAAGGCGGCTTGCAGGATCTGTTGTCAGGGCCTTAGAAGCATAGCATAAGTCGGTTGGAGTGTCGAGTAAGATGGGCCTGAGGAAGGCCATTTTTCCATGAACAAGACCGCAGCCATTGGACTGCTCGGGCTTAACAAGATGTTTCAGACAGTGTTTTGTAAGGTTGAGGTTGAAAGGATAATCACCATACGATGCTGTATAGTAGCCCCAATTGTTCTGTGATATTTTGCATTGTTTACCGTAAGTGAGGAAATCGAGCGCTCTGTTCCGAGCGTTCTTCTGGGCCCTGTAATAGCTTTTGGGTCGACCAAGATGTAGCTGATCCCGAGTCCTGCAGCATTTCTCGAAATGTTTCCACCAGATTGCTTGCATCTTTGGGTCGGGATGGACTCGAAGAGAATTATAAGATAGTGCAATCTCCTGCGCCCATTGGCGCCGAGCTTCATTTGGATCATGAAGCGCTGTAGAAAATTCCTCTTTCGTCATCTTCATATCAGTATTGAAGATCTGACTGGAAACATATCCTTGCCTTAAAGGGAGAGCCACATTGAGGCCTCGGTTTGCCCAACGTACTGGAAAACCTTCAGGGAGCCAAACTAAAGGTCACGAGACTTAAGGGTCTGTGTGATACAGGCTCCAAAAATCTCGAGAAGATTAAGGAAGAGCTGCTCAGAGCTATTTTGTGGACCATGAGACACTGTACTTAGTGTCACGAAAATAGACTCAAAGCCGTCCTGTTCCTCAATTTCCTCCCACACTTTGTAATGTAATGATGGATATTTGCGTCGTTTCTCGGGGTCATTGTGTTGGTACTGAATCCGCTCCGAAAGAGACACCGCTTGGCCAACATAGAGATAGAACATATCAGGAATTCGTAGGATATGGAGATAGACTTCGGAGCGGTCATCATTCTCAGGATTACCCCAATTCCGATCAAGCTAGGATAGATTAGCTTTATTCTCATCCAATAGGAATAGGATAGAGATACCTACTCATGTAATGTGATTGAGTCCTTCTCGAAAACCTTCGACGCTGCCGGGGTTAAATGACCGCAGAGACCCTCCTCGATTCATGTAGAACACTTCAAGAAATCCCCATAGCGCTTCCGCTGGGTCTCGTTCAGTTGTATTCCCCTAATGATAGACTCTGCAATGAGCCTAAGGGGTGGCTTGGGTAAAACGGGGTCTAGGGTTAGAGTGTGGGAAACCCGACGGGGGAAGCTTTTGTCGGCCATAAAAGAGGAGATGCGTCCATCTGGAAGCTTTCGAATCTCTTCCAAAACCGCCTTGGCATATTTTGCCATTTCAGGATCAAATCCAGCTAAATCATTTAGCTCGGTCTCTTCCTCGACGGCGGTCTCTTCCTCGACGGCGGTCTCTTCCTTGACGGCGGCCCGTTCCTCGAAGGCTATTGTCTCTTCTAACCACCCTTGCCAGTCAAACGTCCACTCTTGCCAGTTAAGTGGGATCTTCCGGCATGGACAGGAACTGGATCCGGTTTTTATGGGCCTATCCGGAGAGCGAGGGTAAGAGTAGAACATAGTTCCACAGCGCGGACACTCTGTTCCAGAAGTCAGTATAATCATTAAGCCAGTGCTAGTAGGTCACGAACCGAAGATTCCTGTTATTCGTGTGCCCAAGATCTCCTTGGAGGCCATATTGGATGGGTTTTGCTTAGCAACCAGCTTCCTAGGGTGTGCGAAGACTAGAAGCGAGAATGGGAGTGGGAGGCGGAGAATTGGATTCAAAAGTGTGAAGGTTGAAAGTCTGATGGTTTGAGTTGGATGAAGATCAACCACCCAAAAAGCGAGGGTGATATAGACGACACGACAAAACGGTGCATGGAATGACAAGGCTAGTCCTAGTGAGGAACGCCCCCTTCAATATGAAATGCTACATTCAAGATTACATAGTAGCCGCTAAGTCCTTATGTACACATAATCCTATATAATAACTCTGTCCACCAGTATTATCAGCGACTATCTACGCCAGCATCAAATAAAATTCATTTATCTATCTTGTTTGAGATCTATTCGCATTTAGGTGAAGTAGATAGCTTTTAAAGACCTTAGAGAAGACCTTAGGAAAGGGTGATGGTAGGAATCTTGGGGGACGTAGAATCATAATTAAGTCATTATAAGAACAAATATTATAGATAGAGGTTGCGTATGCGTTTGCTAATTGTTATGATATTTGATGAGGCTATTCGCATGTTGATATTGGTGCCTCAGGCCCGTGGGCCGAGGTTTCTGCCAAAGCCTCACTGTTTAGTGCGTATCTTGTCGTTTATGAATATGATGTCGGCGTTTCATAGGACGTCAGAACTTTGCCTCTATCTGCGTCGAGAGTTCTCTCCGGCTTAGAGCGGCGCTGCTCGTAATAATAGATTATGGTAATTAAGCCCTCTCAGGGATAAAAGCCATAATTACGACCGAGTCTTCGGCATCGATAGTCTAGGTGATTCTGGTATCTCCGTGCTACTCTGCCCCGGTTATATCTCCTTCCTTCTCATCAAGCAGTCGCGCCAAGGCCAGTACACGGGGTGACCGGGTACTGGAATCGAGACAGAGCGCAAAGGGGATGCGTACCGAGAAAAGCTAGGTGTACAAAATTGGAAAAGGTCCGGGTTGAGCCGTCCCTAAGTGATGAAACCGAATATTCGGAGTATTATACCGAAGTCGAGGCGATACACACTCGGCAATCTCTACGTAGCCGCGGATTTCGCCGGTACGTAGCTCGGAAGAAGCCAAAGATCACACAAGAAACCAAAGATAAGCGCCTTAGATTCGCGGCACGCGCATTAGACGGCTGAGGATTGGTCACGAATTCTTTGGACTGATGAGACCTGGGTCGGAACTAGTTCGAATGGCCGTGTACACGTCTCACGTACACGCAAAGAAGAACTGGATAAGGATTATCTTGGTCAGATAGTGGCTAAAAGACGTCTTGGATTTTTGGGGGTTGTTTCGAGGCAATTCAAAAGGGACCAACCTTTTCTAGGCAAAAGAACTTAGTGGTATTACTAGTGAGCAATATACCCAGCAAGTTGACCTATTGCTTTTCAAATATTGTAGGAGACAGTCGTTATGTAAGATAACGCACCTGCACACCGCGCTCGTGTAACACGCTAAACCTTCGAAGACTGGGGTATTTTCATGCTTGATTAGCCGCCCTATTCGCCAGACCTCAACCCAATTAAGTACGTCTGCGTCTGGAAGGTGATGAAGGATTGGATTCAGCGGTGGTATCAAGAGATTATTATCAATCTCCAGGACCTCTAGTGGATTATACAGCACGTATGGGATGAGGTAGGCAGGGAGGACTTGCAACGCAATCTGGATAGTATGCCACAGCGTATGCAGGATGTGATTACGGCCAGGAAGGGGAGGGGGGGCTACCAAGTGGTAGGCCAGTGAAACTAGCTAATCAGAATTGGTGGTAGTATGGCAGATTGGCAGTTTGGCAGGGTGTCTGCCTTTCGATCTGGACGGGTTCTAATCTTCATCAGTATGCTAAGCCATGAGTAATATCAGGGTAGGTTGACTGGGATGAGAGGAAAGGGATAAAAGGTGAAGCTGATATGTCTTTATAAATTCAACAGGCCAGCACATAACGGGGCAGTACATGACAGGGTAGCCGAGCGAATTTTTGGTTTTTTTGTGGCCAAGACGTACATCGATGGAATCTATTATTGGAATTAAGCCTGGTTTCAGGACTGCGATGCGCGATATATTATTGGTCGCCTTTTTTTCGATAGTCTGCATTGGAGGGTTATTACAGAAAGCTGTCAGTTACCATATGCGTACTGACAGATATACATTCACGCTCGTCAAGGTCACCTGAGATCAAAGCATTTCATAATTTATATTCAGAGTAGATCTTCAGCATAGCCCCTGCAGTATCCTTGAAGGGTTAAGTGCCCACCAAAGAAGACAAAGGCACATATTTCTCATTGTCGGACCACTGCAGTACACTAATAGAAAGTCTGGCAAGTGCAGATAAAATAAAGCCAACTTGAGTATAAAAGGTCTCCCTCGCCCTCGACCTACAACTCCAGCAATTCCCCAGCCTAAGGCTATCCTCTTCATTCCCAATTACCATCTGCAATCTCCCAGGTCAGTCCTAATTGCAGCTTTCGACTTTTTCTTTCAACTACCATTCAGTTCCCAAACATCCAATCATGGGCGACTCCAATAAAGTAGAATTCTTGAATTTCATCGGCGATGCCATCGTCAATCTGGAGTGCTGGGGCTCTCGTAAAGGCGCCCCACGTCGCCATGAACTGATTCGCAAGGTAAAAGAATTGGCTGATAAGATGCTAAATTATTCTACCTCGCTTCCACCGGGTGAGGTTGCAACCGCTTGCGAGAAGGTTGCTCGTTTCCTTATGATCATTAGGGTCAAGATTATGAAAGCAGTGCTCACAGAAAGGATCAAGTTCTATCTGAGAAGGGCTTTCCATTTCTGCGCCCATATCTTGTCTGAAGATCTTCCAGTGGATTACTCGAGCTGTCCTTGTTGTTGCAAGAAATGCGGCAAGAAAGGTACTAAAAACCATGGGGCCGAGACGAGCAATACGGTAGAGACGAGCAATGCGACAGAGACGAGCAATGCGACAGAGACGAGCAATGCGACAGAGACGAGCAATGCGACAGAGACGAGCAATGCGATAGAAGCCAGCAATGTGGTAGAGACCAGCAACGAGGCAGAGGAGAGCAGTGCAGTGGAGGAGAGCAGTGAAGTGGAGGAGAGCAGTGCGGCAAGTAAGTAGAACTCGGAGCTGGGCATAGTTCATGACGCTGCCAGGAGGAGATCGGAGTTTGTTCATTGTGATTTTTCTGTTTCATAATTCCACGGTGATTTTCTCATGTTGTTCTTTTGTGGCCTATTTGTCGGTCTTTTAATTCATGTCGGGGTCTGTCGTATCAAATCTAGCACTGTCATGGAAATATAGATCAGTAATTTGATAACCAATTTACTTTTCAAATAGATGAAACCAAAATCTTGCAAAGGTATCGAGGAGAAGAATCGCTGATCGAATAGACAACCCTTTGGTTAGAAGTCTCACTCATCCCCACTGATACCGTTATTTCCATAACTACAGACTTGAAACTTCCCGTTTCTCATGGAACTTAACCTTAGAAGTCATGAAACAATTGGTTCCTTTTCAGTCACCTAAATCTCCGTCCACACATTGCATTCATATTATTCAAGGTCTATCTCAGTTAACCGTTGGTCAGGCTACGCTTATGTACACCTGGAACTTGTAAGCGACTGTCTCGGTGGCTCTTTGACTACTGAAACACTAATGAGAATAGAAACATGGCTATTGTCTATTCGACAAAGAAACTGCCACAAAGTACTCTCAAATAAAGACCAAGGTACGGACAGCCAAAAGCGCTGTCTTCATGGGTTCGGTTTACACAAAGCCCTTCGGATGCGTACGACACGAAGGCTTCTGAGACCTCCAGAGCCCCAGAGCCCCAGAGCCCCAGAGCCCCAGAGATAAACCCCCCTTTATATACCCTGCTGTTGATCTGGGTCGGCTAAGTGCGTCCGCTTATCTCTGAACTCTCTACTCTCATGCGTCTTCTCTCGCCTGACTTGCCTACAATGAATTTGCTGGACGCCTTCAAACACCACATCGATCAATCCATCAAGCTGCTTACAACGTGGAATCGCGGTTTCTCTCATCCACCCTATAATCACATGGCAGGTATTGTGACCGACAAAATTATCGATGATCTGACTGAATATCTGGATCAATATGGAAACGAATCCAGTAAGTCATATCCCCATTATGATTATATCGTTTTCTTTGGCAACAAGGTCGAGGGATTACTTCTGCATGTCACAGATGAGATGTTGAAGTGCGGTGATGAGATTTCAATGGGACCGCCTGGCCTTCTTCCATCCGTCAAGAAAAAGGTGGAACATGCTATGCAGCATCTCTGGGTATTGAGGGGGAAGATTCGTCGTCAGCAAAAGTCAGAAAGGCGAGGTATGCTAACTTCTCGTCGCCGAAGGCAGCGTTCTCGCTCATGGTCTCGTGAAGATAAATCAAAGAAATCAAAAACACAATCCGATTGATATTATAAGACCGGACAGGGTAAGATTCTTTGTCATATTACTACATTGTGGATCGTTGACTAGTTAAACTTTGGGCATTATTAATGGAGAAAACTCTCTGTCCTTGTAAATCGATTTCCAGTTGACATTTTATTCACAATGAATCCAAACGGCTTCATAATTGAGATTGAAAGGGTCACTTGATTTATAGAATCATCGAGACCGTAGTGGATGACGTCTCTAGCTCATTATCTAGACTAGACTCTAATTGCACAAGTTTGCCTCGTATATATGGACATGTATACTTTAATTTGCACACAGCAGCCGAGTTCCAAGAGGGGTTGCGCATGATAGTCCGGGACTCTAGTTGCCATTAGCACGGAGTGATCTCAATGTTAACGAGAAGAAAAGCAGCACACGTCGTAGCCTGCTTTATGAGACCTCCTCTTCTGGACCACAGCCAGCCTTCCAGGGGACATCCTTAGCCATCACAACAGTCTCCCATCCGCCAGCCAGTTCCCGACTACTACCAGCGCCCAATTCCACCCCCTCCACATCCTCGCCCCAAGGCAGAGCATCAACATCAACCTCCCACCCCAGCAAGCAGCGAAGTATAACGCCCGCACCAGCCTTACTCATAACAACGTTCATATCCTTGCATCGCTCATCACAACAACATTCAATGCACCCCTGGGGCGAGAGACAGGGACAAGATTCAATACGAGCTACCGCTCGTCTTAGCAGTAATCCGATAAACTCGAACGCCTTGCTCGCAATGCCAGATCCACAAGATCCGCCCTTCGCATCGTAGAAGGTCAACCGTGCAGGTCGCTGGCGTGACGGCGGTTGGATCTTCTTCTCAAGCTCCGCGTTAGACTGGCCGGATGCATTGGCACGACGGAGCCCGCTACTAATCTCTTTCTTCGCAAGCTTACATTCTGTGCGAACGTCACCGGGAGAGGATATCACGAAGGATGGAAGGAGGGAGAGTACGGCGTGCTCAGCGGCGTGAATCGCGGCTGCAACGTTGAGTCTGTGCGATCCAAGAATGTCGATGGCTCGGGAAGGCACGTTTAGCCACATTCCTTTTGTGAAGAGGTCTATTGGGGGATTATCGACAGCGACGGCGTCGAGAATACGGCCACGCTTGTCAATTTTGAAAAAGCCATATACAACCGCGTGAATCTGCACAGCTCCGAAGAAAGCGCGGCAGGAATCAGGTCCGTTGCCGATGAGGCGCATGGCCTCGGTCTCGATCGGGTCAATATCCGTGTAATCACGCTGCATGGTGCTCCAATCAACATGTACGCGCAGGACGCGTGCAAAGTGGCGCTCCGGGTTGAGTTCCTTCACGATGTATGTTTGACCTTGATGTAGAAAGATGCCACCCTCATAGATAGTGAAAAATGCACGGGAGGCCTCGACTTCTTCGAGGACGACATTGCGATTATTTGTTGTGTCAATCACCGCAAAGTGCGTGTCCTCTGTGTCGCGAATGTTCACGCACCGCGATGGATGGGGCCGGAAGCGGTCGTGGCAATGATAGAAATCCATGCTATCTTTGATTAGGCGGGTAGCAGCGAGGGCAAACAGTTGCTCGCCGAAGTAGACATAATCTTCATCCGGGCGAATTGGCATCTCAAAGGCGGCACACTGAACGTGTCCTTCCTGAATGAGCTCATTTGACAAGTCAATTTGTAGCTCGCAATTCGGCCTTGTGAAAATCTCATCTGGATTTTGCATGTAGTGCTGGTCTGTTGGGTATCTTTCCCCAACGAGTACAGACAAAGAATCTTTGTTCCGTCGACCAGCACGGCCACTTTGCTGTCGCAAATTGGAGATTGAATATGGAAAACCAAGCGTGATCACCGCGTCAAGTGAGCCGATGTCGACGCCCAGTTCAAGAGCATTAGTAGCCACGATTCCCATCAATTTTCCTTCGAACATTTCCTTTTCAATCCGTCGACGGTCTTGGGGACTGTATCCGCCTCGGTAGCCCATGACCATCTTGCCAACTTCGGGTCGCTCGAGGGCTTTAAACTCACTGTGGACAGCTTGCAAGAGAATCTCGCATAGCCGTCGTACTCGGCAGAAAGCAATCACCCTTACTCCTCGAAGGACCAATTGGCAAAAAAGACGAGCAGTCTCCGCGACGCTATCAGCGCGTCCAGAGGTAGGATCAGCCGGATCCTTGAATGGAGTATTCCAGCAGATAAACTCCTTTCGGCCTGATGGAGACCCGTCATAATCCACAAGTTTCACGTCTCGCACACCAAAAATCGATTTCATGTGCTGCTCTGGGTTTGCAACCGTAGCAGAGCAAGATATAAATTTCACATGTCGATTTCCTACTGCGGCACAAACCCTTCGGAGTCGGCGCATGATATATGCTACATGGGACCCGAACAAGCCATTGTAAACGTGCAATTCATCCACAACCACGAACTTCAAGTTCTTCAAGAAGGCCCGCCACGCACCTTCCTGTGGAAGAATGGTAATGTGTAGCATGTCGGGGTTTGTGAAGATGATGCGTGCCTCATCTCGAATGAGATTCCGGCTACCCATCGGCGTATCGCCATCGAATGTTTCAACTATCGTCTGCTGCAAGCCGTCCATGAACTGCAACAGATCCATCATGCTACGTCGCTGGTCTTGGGCTAGGGCTTTGGTAGGGAAGATATACATTCCTCTACTATCAGAATCCTGTTCCAGTTCGTGCAGCATGGGAACCTGGTAGATGAGTGACTTCCCTGAGCTTGTTGAAGTTGATACAATCACATTGTGACCTTCGTATAGATGATTAATTGCCTCTGCCTGATGAGAGTAGAGCTGAGTGATGCCTTTCGTATTGTAAAGCGCATTGACAAGGTCTTGCGACAGCTGAAATGTCAAGTCACCATAGACGGGAGATTGAGCATCAAACACCCGATGTCCTTCTGGAACGATCTGAGCATGATACCACTCCATCTCCCGGATCTCGGCAATAATTTCTGCGATAGATTTGCGTTCTTTCGGTATCGTCATAGGTGCCTTGGCAAAAGCAGGAGTGTTTGCCTCACTGCCAGGGGGCGTAGGCAGGAATGCAATTTTCTCCTGTTCCAGAGTATCTATCGGCTCCAGTCCCTCATCTTCACAGCGGACAAGGAATGCGTCAATCGCATCGGTGAATTTGGTGTTTCGCTTCTCTATGAGGGCAAGCATCTGTTTCTGGCTATACACTGGCATCTTCAGGTCCTCATCCTTCATTCGGCGTGTAGGTTTCGATGGCTCTCCGGTTTTAGGATTCTGTACCTCCCGCTTGAGGTCGCCGTCCACAAATTCAAATAAGAGAACGTCTTTCCTCCCATCATTGTGATCCACGCTATTTTCGGCCAGGTTTTCGGTAGCGGGCAAGTCGCGACCCCCTCGTGATCCGTAGTCGACGCTTTCTCGATCGCCAACCGTCATGATCTCCAGCCGGGCTTCATCGACATATTCGAATCGCACCGCCCGAGGGACGAGCACCTTGACCCTCGCCACATCCTCGACTGTGAGTTCTCGCCCTTGGCCAAGCTGTGCCTGAACGGCCTTTTTGATATTGTCAAACGTCGTTATGAAGTGTTTTCGTGTGCAGCAGAATGTATAGACTAGGTTTAGAGCACGATGAGTGTGGGAGAGGCGTTTAAGCTCGTCTGGCCATGGCGCAGAAGGGGTTCGCTTTTTCGCAGCTTTGGATCGTGTCCTCGAGGCGGTCGACTTGTTCCCTTGGCCTTTACTCCTCTTCGTGTTTTTTCCGCCCCCCGTGGCTTGTGAATCTGACGCATCGTGAATGGAAGCGGTCTCTGCAGCGTTGTCGGCGCCGCTCACTGACGCGTTCGAGAATGGAGTTGCGGCGCGGCTAGCGGTCTGGTCGTCTCCATCGTGGCTCTGCTTTCGTTTTAAGGGGTTCTTAGTGGATGCATCCATAGAGTCCGTCATGTCGGCGCTCCATCACGATCGTGCACACGGCCGAGGGCGAATTGCGACGTGCAAGAATTCGTCGCGGATCGAGAAGCAAGGAAACGCGAGGTCACGTGAACCAATATAACCCAGTATGGTCATACATAGCACCGTAGTCGATGATGATCTTTAGAGCGTCAAAAAGGTGAGTTTCAAGGGTGGAACATAGTATGCTATGTGGAGATAAAAAAAATTGATTGCTCGAGTATCTCCCCCCCCCCCCCCTAAATGGTGCTGTTATAACTTTCAATCTACTTCCACAAGGCCCATGGCGTACTTTGCCTTGAGGGCAGGGGCTGAAAATGTTTAGCTCACCAAATTTGCCCATGCCTTCAACAAAATGAACGTGACATAATTTTCTGTATTATGTTCTCTCTTGAACTTTATAGCTCATTTGTCAATTTCTATTCATGTCAAACCCCCTCACAATATCCATACGTTCACGCGATGTGTAAACGTGAGCAGCTCAAATAAAAATTTACAGCAGCTTCGGGTATATCTGATAGACGATTACGTTCAAACAAGCATTGAACGCCGTTTCTCGCTATTTTCGGGTCGATTGACCTGTCGCTCTGATGCAGGTGTTGCTGGCCACCTTCCCAACATCATCATTCTTGATGCGCCGATTATCGGCACTTTGATAAAAAGTTCGGTCCGGTCATTTCGCCAAGCCTCGACCTTATTTGCCTACCAGTCAGCATGATCGGACTGCTATGACTCCTCCGATGTAGCATTGAGCGATATGATCATTTGAATTGGATCCGACAGTAGAAGATGGTATAGTACCAACTGCATCCTGGTTACCAACACGGCCCCTCGGATCTGCGCTCCAATCATGGTCCGCGCGGGATGCCCGTATATAAGACAGCTACCCCAACTCTCCGTTGTTCACTCATACGTACCTTTCCTATCACGACATGTCCATACGTATCCAAAATTCCACCAGAAGACTATTTCGCTTGTCCCAAAATACCTTCGCGGGACTATCAATCTGCCGCAAAGCAATGTCCACCGCCGCAGGATCGAAGGACTGGAGCGCGGCACAATACCTCAAATTTGCAGATGAGCGAACACAACCGGCTCGCGACCTCCTCGCCCGCGTTCCTCTCCAAGCCCCTAAAATAGTGGTCGATCTCGGCTGTGGACCGGGCAACTCGACCGCAGTCTTAGAGTCCCGCTATCCCAACGCGCATCTCGTAGGGATGGACTCATCCCCGGACATGATTCGCAAAGCCAAAACGGCTCTTCCACATCGCGAGTTCACGGTCGAAGACTTGAATTCGTATTCACCGGAAGGACCTGTCGATCTCTTCTTCTCCAACGCCGTCTTCCAATGGCTCGGGAAGGACGAGCGATTCAAAATTGTCAAGAAGTTGATGGAGACTCAACCTTCGGGCGGCGTGTTCGCTCTTCAAGTCCCCGATAATCTCATGGAGCCATCTCATGTCCTCATGCGTGAGACTGCCGAGAATGGTCCTTGGGCCAAGACTCTCGAGAATGTCGGTCGTGATACCTTCCAGACACCGCAAGAGATTTACGACCTGCTCAAACCGGTCTGTTCAAAAGTGGACATTTTCCATACCAGCTATTATCATAATCTTGATAACCATGCGGCTATCATTGAATGGGTTAAAGGGACTGGGCTGAGGCCATACGTGGATCCTTTGTCCCCCGAAGAGAAAGACGGCTTCTTGCGAGAGTATTTGAAGCGATTGGAAAAAGCCTATCCATCGACATATGATGGTCGAGTATTGCTTCCTTACCCCCGGCTCTTCGTTGTTGCGGTCAAGAAATGATTGGCCAAGAAATGATTGGCTAAGAAATGAATTGCATGTAATTATCGTTCTTCTCTGATGTAATATCGTGGTATGGCCTGCTTGGTGATCCCAACTATCAACGAAGGAGAATTTCTGGAGTAGCACTGTGAGACTTGATATAATGATGATCAACAGCAGAGACATAAAGAGAGACTCATATATCCATTTGCTAAAATTGAACTGCATCTGTCAAACTAGAATGAGATTGAACAAGAAAGATACGAGCATTGGCACTTTAAATTCCCCGGGTTGCGAAATACTGATGGTTAGTTCTACGCCACTTTAGAAATAGCAGTATGTGCCAGAGGTCTGTTTTCGTTCTCTATCCCACGTCTACCATCGTCTTATTATCTCACAAACCTCCTTGGTACCTATGCCCGCGAGACAGACAACAGGAACCCGGTTTTGTGGGGCCTGTATTAGACCGGACCCCTGGATTAGACCGTACGGCTTCCCCCCTTAGAAAATTATGTGGTAAAAGCTTTTCGATATGGATGGAGCTTTCAGGCCATGCAACTGGGCTTGCCCAGTGGTAATCTGCTTCTCTGCTGGTCTATCAGTCTGGTCGTAGTACAACCTTGACACATAGCAGAAAAGAATGCAGCATCGAATATCCACGGAACACATCCACGCAGGAAATCAGTTGATGCTTAATGAAAAACGCAATGACAGCAGTCAAAAACAGATGAGATTCGTAAATTACCAGACGCTAATAATCACAAAAGCCGCTCACTCATAGTGGTAGCGGTGAAAACTCCATGTGCACCGATCCCCAATTCCCCATGTCCAATTTGCCAAGTCTTTGTGTTGGACTACAGCCTCTATGGTTGGTATCATGTGCTTGTCTTTTCCGCATTTACTCGCCGTCCAGGAGATCCTTGATGATAACGTAGAGATCCTTCGCGAGGGCCTCGTTTCCAACCTACATAAGAGTCAGTCAGCCTATCACGGAGAATGCCTGTGTGAGTGATATGACTTACGCGCAAGAGCAAAGGCACGGTACGTCCTTCTTCATTGCTGGCAAGGAGGATCTGCTTGGAGGTTGGTTCTTGGTTCTTTGCGTCGCCAAAAGTCATACCCTTGAAGACAGGGCTGTTCAGCATGACGCGCAGAGCACCGTCAGCACGCATAATCATGCGACCATGTTGCTTTCCGGTCTCGCTTGTGCGCGAGTTAACCTTGAAAGTTCCCACACCACGCTCTTTCCACTCGCCGCTGCTGAAGTGGAAAAGCTTGCCTTTGCAGGTGAAGAGGTTTTCTTCTTCTTCCTCACCAGTCTCAACTGTGACGATGAAATTAGTATAACTGATCAATTGGAAGGTATCTGGAGGAAAAACGAACTGGTCTGTTCATAGAAGCGCTCGTCGGTCTTATCAGCCTCGAACGCGGTGGTCTCCTCGCCAGACTCACTGTCGCTTCCCTCGTCGCCAGACTCATCAGCGCCAATAGGCTTCGATGGCTTGGACTCGCCGCCAAGGGTCACAGGGGCGTTGGGAGATGCGAAATTTGTCAAGCCGCCGGACTTGGCAGCAGCAGCGAAACCACCGCTCACGCCCGCGAAACCACTTTTCAGGGAACCGAAGCCAGAAGTTGATGAGGAGCCGAAGCCAGACATTCCGGAGCCAGACTTAAAGACCGACGATTTTGAGGAACCAAGAGAGCCGAAAGGGGAGTTATCGGAACCAGCAAAGGAGCTCAGAGCCGAAGAGGCAAATGCGGAGGTCGACGCGGGTTTCTCGGCGGTTGAAGTCGAAGTTGACCCACCAAGAGAAGCGAATGGTGACGAGGCAGCCGCGTTGGCGAATGCACTTTTAGCGAAAGCCTAAGGCAAAAGAGATGAGAAGCTGACCAGGGAAGACCATGGGGGAAAGGGAAGAGTGACTAGAAGACTGAAGGGCTTGCTTTGAGAACTTACATTGGCTGTTTGGGTCTCACGCTCCTGCGAATTATCGCGGTGGCGCTTGTTCTCAGTCTTCTCGGCCTCCTTTGCGCCTTCTTCCTGCAGCTGTTCTAAGCTTCGCTTCTTCGGCAGGGCTTTGGCGTCGTCATCGTTCATCGCGTCGGCAGTGTCGAGTTTCTTAGGATCCTGTGAATATGTGTTGGTGTTATCACTCTCAACAAAGAACCAGGTCTCCTGGCCACTGGACCAGCCACTGGATGACGCCTCGCTAGGAGAACGCGCGGGTTTCTCAGTCTGTGCCCCAGGAATTTTCGACTCGGGTGTGTCTTCTCTCTCAACAAAGCACCAGGTCTCTTGGTCACTGGACCAGTCACTGGATGACGCCTCACTCAGGTTTCGAGCGGGGTGTTCAACCTGCGCCCCAAGAATCTCCGACTCGGGTGTGTTCTCACGAGACACCGAGAGCCCAGGAGACTTGAGCTCTGAAGAGTCCAGGCCTCCTTCATGAGCGTGACTTAGTGCTGGAGTCTGAGCTTCCTCCTCGGATTCAGATTCCGAGTCCGAGATGGGAATTACGTCGACAGAAACGGGCACTTTTGCAACCTCCAACTCAGACTCAGACTCAGACTCAGACTCCGAATCTGAGGAAATCTCGATGATTTCAATGATTCCGTGGGGCGCGTTGAAATCCTCGGGCTCGGAATCCGAAATGACAATGACCTCAACGTCGGGGCTGTCGAATGTTCCAGGGGAAGACTCATCCGTGGCCAGGTCCTTGGGGGTGGCAGGTACGGGGTCCTTAGGGTCGGGCTCACTCACGTTGTCTGATCCAGGCACTGCGGCGCTGTCCTTCTTCGCATCTTCTGGAGTGCTCTCGCGCGATCGTTTGCGGGGGCCGTCGCCGTTCTCGATGGCGTCGTCGGTATCGCCGCGGGCTTCTTCGAACGATCGCTTCCTGCCGCTGCCCTGTTCCGGGGCCGATGCGGCGAAACTCGAGTCTGCAGAAGTAGCCATATTGTTGGGGGAGTCGATCGACGTCTCCTTCAGTTGATTACGGACGGGGCGCTCGTCGGTGTCGGAGGGCGGGGAGCGGGCGTCTCCGCTGGTCACTGTCGAACAAAGAATTCAGTCAGTTCTTGAATTCTGAGGCGAGGGTGTAGAGACTGCTATAAATATAGAGGTAGTCATAAAAGGACACCAGGGACCCGACACTTGTCGTCTAGTCACACTGATAGCCACTGGGTCTGCAAGGTCTCTCTGGTGCTTCGACAGGGCTCCATGCGATATCGGCCAGTGTGCGAACCGGCTACGATTCATGCCCTTGCGCATGAGGCGCATAGGGGAGGATATTGTGATACTCACGGTCAGCAGGAGCCTTCTGCTCGTCCGACGCGGAGACCATGGTGGACACTCCGCGAGAGCAGGGAACGTTGGGCGAGTCCAAGTGGGTAATGCAGCTACCCACGGCAAACCAGCTGTGAAGCTGGGATAGGATGAGAGGAGGGGAACGTAATCGAACCGTGAGTCTAAGTCGGAGATTCAGACCAGCCGAATCGCGTCAAATCCGAGATCACGGGTGAGAATGTGGGTTAATTAGGAGGGGAGAAGGTTCGAGTGAAGAAGAGAACCGCCGAATATAAGTGTTGTTGTCCCGGTCACCGCTCCGCCCCGCAATGAACCATGAGCTAGGCACGGCGGAGAGGGCTTGCTACCTACACATGTAGTCCGAACAAGCATGACTTGGAGCCTTTGCTTAGAGTTCTACCTGATTTCATCCGAAGTCGTTGCCTTCATCTACTATGGCTCTATAGCCTACCACCTCGCATTCTGCCCGAAAGAGGATAAGCTTTGTGATTCATTCGAATCTTGACTTGTGCTTGGGTCAGGTGTATGTGTACAAAGGTTGATATTCATTACAATAAATGAACTGAATGCTTCTGACTCATATCCCAAGATTGGGTAAGACACCAATCTTTCAGGCCTCATAGTTTTGCTGAGGGCAATATCATTCAAATCTTCCATAGCTAAATTCTCTCCCTCTGTGTTTGCTTCCTAGGCCCACAAAGGTCATACTATCTTCGATCAAATGCTGACTGACCATGCTAATCATCTGATATGGCTACCTACACAGTGAATGTACAGTCGTGATGACTTGCTAGAAGGTCCCTAAGGCTCACATCTATACTCAGGCTAGTCTACCCATTCGAATTGGTAGCCTAGACTTGCTTGAAAGGAACGAGAATAACTGTCCCCCATAGCAGGTAGCACCCAAAGAAATGATGTTAGTAATCAAATTGAAGGATGAGAACAATCCAGCGTATTTAATGATGCAAAGAGAAATGTCGGTATTCTGGAAAAGCAGCCGCTACAGGGAAAATTGTGTACACGCATCAATCACAAATTCACGCGGAGGAAGCTTGAGTTCGATCCACTCGAGTCCGAACTCAACATGAAAAAGCGCAAAGTCCCTCGCTCTAGGCGAGGGCACGTGGGGCACTTTCACACTCTTAACTAATGAAACAGAGGCATCCAATCGCAATATAAAACACAAACAGGGGATATACCGCGATGCCGACACGGTTGCGCACCACGCCCGAGCCACCCAAGATACTAACGCCCGCAGCCAATGACCATGCTACAAAGACGAGGTAGACGGGTATTCTGGCAATTGTTGGAAGGCCCAAGGCACTAAGGAGTGCCGCAATGACCAGTGGGAAGAGTGTGTAACCGATGATGCAGATTGACTGGAAGAAGGAGCTAGAGATCAAGGCGCAAAGGTCAGTATAGAGCAAAATGGAACCGGGAAGAGTCAGTTTGATGCTCGGACACGTACATTTTTCCGCCAAGAAGCTTGATCTGCAGAGTGACCGCTGCTTCTCCGATCCAGACGATACAGAAGACACCGGAGAATACCAACGAGGCCTGGTCGCCCTTCGCGACAGATAGGAATAAACTCAGAACCAAACAGAAGACAAGCGGGCCCCTAAACAAACTGTTAGTCCCTAGTTACAGTCTCAACCTCTGAGTACTGTGATCAATGCAACGTACCAAAGATCCCAGTCGCGCAACCCTTCACTCATACCGCCCTGCAGAACCACATCGGCATCTGGCCAGCGACCTACGAACCCGCGCAGGTTGCGACCGAATCCAGATGCCTCGCCTCGCTCGGCGGCATCACCCATACCTCCCCCTCCGCGCTGCAGTATACCGCCCAGCAGGTATTTAGGCCAGAGCACCTGGCGCATCTTTTCCCAGACGGCGATCAGGTCGCGCGATAGGGTTGCCCACACGGTCTCATCGATGGTATTTTGTGTCGCGCGGCGATCCTCACCTGGAATCGAGGAGGTCAGGTAGTTGCCATAGCCGTCTACGCGGCTGCCTCGGGAGCCAGAGTCGGGTGCGATGTTGCCTCGCAGAGGGGCTGTGTCGGACGTGTGTAAGGGATCATCGGCCTCGATATCTAGCGCAGGAAGATGAATTAGCAAGCCAGAAATGCAGATAGTATCAACGGTGCATTTCTATGTCATGCAAGGGAAGAACTACCGTGGTCGGCTTCAATCAGGTCATCGTCCAGGAGTGATTCGTCGTCATGCAGGTCGCCATGAGAATAGCCTGGCTGGACGCTCGCCATTTTTATGAAGTATCAACGTCTTTTTATTGGGAACTGTGTATGTTCACAGCTGTATCATCGCTTCCTGGGCACAAGTGGGGAGGGTATGGGGAGTAGAGAAGAAGCAATGTTGATGAATGGTCAAGCTATCCTGGAAAGGCTAGAGTGGCATTACGCCGCGCGGGCTGGCGTCACCGCCCGGACTATAAAGCATGTTATTATTAGCAGCTCACTACATCCTTCAACATCTATTCAAAATTCTCAGGATGATACAGCATTCCTTTTCAAATTATCAAATGTACAATCTAAAGCTGAAATTTCTTCAATACTCTAGCCTTCCATCTATGGCTGCTCCTCTTTATACACATCATAGTTATACCGACTACCCTCGTGGTCAGCCCGAAGCTCCTTCTGGTCCTTACCATAAACCTTCTCACGAGCAGTGAGAGGCTGATCTGAATCAGTTGGCAATTCTGGGTACAGACCACGTTTTCTCAGCTCAGGAATGACAAGATCAATCAGATCCTCAAAGGTGCCCGGCGTGGTCACATAGCCAATATTGAAACCATCCAGATCAGCTTCACGAATCCAACGCTCCATCTCATCCGCAACGGTGGCCGGACTACCAATAGCCAGCGGCCCCAGGCCACCAATTGCAGCCTTCTCAGCAACCACACGTGGTGTCCACTTCGGGACGTCCTTGCTAGTCTTGAGCAACGAGTCAAGCAGACTAGTCACTCTGCCCGCTTCGAGCGAATCCGCCTCCGTGATCTCCTGATCCAGAGGAATCTTTGAAATATCAATCCCCGTCCAGCCACTGAAAAGAACCAAGCCACCGATCACCGAGGCATACTTCTTCAGCTCTTCGTATTTCTCCCATGCTTCCTCGTCAGTTCGTCCCACGATTGGCGTAAAAGTACCAAAGAACTTGATTGACTGAGGGTCCCGACCCTTTGCTGCGGCCAGTTCCCGAATTTTCTGCACTTTAGGACGGAGAATCTCTGGGGAATGAGAGGAAACGAAAATTGCTTCGGCGTGAGTCGAAGCAAAGGCCGAGCCAGCTGGCGACGTACCAGCTTGGAACAAGAATGGCGTTCTCTGCGGCGATGGGTCGACGATGTGGCGTGTGCTCAGGGAATAAAACTTTCCTTGGTGATTGATCTCGCGAACCTTGTCGGGGTTTATGTATGAGTCTGTCTCGGGGTCTGGAGAAAGCGCATCCGAGGCCCAGGAGCCATTCCAGAGCCTGTTGGTGGAAAGAAGCAGTTAGCCTCAGCCAATTATCCTGCCCGCTATCAATAGGGCATTTTCCGTACTTATAGAGGACCCGCAGATACTCATCTGCTTGGGCATATCGCTGGTCATGCTCAATGGGACTATCAATTCCAATAGCTTTGAAGGCGGCCTTCTTGTATGAAGTAACAATGTTCCAGCCTATACGGCCATTCGTCAAGTGATCCAGTGTAGAAAAGCGCTTTGCGAGAAGGAAAGGCTGCTCAAAGGAAGTCGAAGCGGTGATCCCAAAAGCGAGGTTTTTGGTCACGGCAGCCATGGCAGTGATGGGCTTTACAAAACAGTGTCAGTCATCATAGTCCCGGGTGATCCCGTCGTCTGCTGCTACTTACAATAGATGGGTCCGTAACCGGCCACTGCGCCGCTCGTCGAATGCACTCATCCAGTTTACCCTCGTAGGTATCATGGCCTCCCGTAGTATCAGCCAGGAACAATGCATTAATGCCGCCGCGCTCCAACAACTCGGCGAGTTCGATCCAGTACTCGAGTTTGCGCTTCGTGGCCGACTTGTCTTTAGGGTTCTGCAACTGTCAGCATCTACTCTATTATAGAGGAGATTGAAACTACCTTCCACTGTCCAGGAGACAAATGTCCCACTGTGGACATATCAAAAGCATTGATCAAGATCTGCTTCTTGCCACTGCCATTGATGGAGCCATTTTGGCCATTGGCTGCACTTGTATCCCCCATAGCTTGAAAGACTCGCAACCAATTCACTCAGCTAGAGTCCAGAATTTAATATCGATATACAGTAAGAGTGAGGTTTTACAATAAGTCTCAGAGAAATAGGCGCTTTTGAACAGCTCGGAGAGAAGTCCTGCATTGATCCCCGTATCCCCCAAGACAGCTTTTGGCCATTTCACGCATATCTCACGCCATAAATTCTGTCAATGACTGTCGGAAATCTCCCGAGATCTTATGCAGCCAGCGACTCCAATCGGAGGGTTTATTCTCTGCAACAAGGTGATGTACAATATTCGCAATCACCCCCACAAAAAGCGCAAATTTAGCCGGCACCTTAAGCACGGTGATGGAATTCGTGTCGCTCTCGGCATTCCATAATGCAGGCAATAGCCCTTTGTTAACGGTTGATTTCCGTCGCAAGCCAATAATGTTTCGTGAGGGGGTGAACCCGAGTGCGGGCAGAATTCATGTCGCCATCAAAGTTGATATGACGTGACACTTTCCCAGCTCAGCAACAGAGTCGATTTGACTCGAGCAAGTACGGCTGAATTGCATTAGGAATTACGCTGAACTATACATGCTTTGAAGAATAAGTCTTCGGTTTGGCTATTAACAATTGTCCGATGTCAGACTCGAGTAGAGGAGGGCTAGACTTTGACTATTTGCTGGTAGGGAGGCCATACTGCATAATGCATCCATAGCTGTAGTAACCTAGACAAACCATCGCTAGATCTTCGAATCATGTTTTCCAATAACATTGGTCTCTTGTGGTCCAGACTCCAGATTGCTTGAATCATCTGCAGTGTCTGACTCGGAGATACTGCTACCTCCGGCCTTTGCCTTCCTAGTACAACGTTAGCATTCATTCTAGATAGAACTGTTGTTGATCAAGTACTCACTCCTCTCGTTTGATGAGAAATTGAACAATATGCGACAGCAAAATCAGGCAGATCGCACTCGCAAGAACGAACGAGTACCCCTTCGTAAAGCGCGGACCCTCAACAGTCTTGAATACCAGCAAAGGCGTCCAAGCAGTCGTTGACTGCGCGATGGTGTTGGCAACAATTAGCGTCAGAGACCTTTCAACTGGCGAATAGCGCATCTGACTATTGATCCATCCGTACAAGACACTCGACATGGCGTTTGCGGAGTATGTCGTCAGAAATGCGAACCAGAGCGCCGACTCGGGGACTTTCCAGATGACCAGGATTGTAAGACCGATAATATTCCAAAGATGGGAGACAGTGATTGCCCAGGCGGGCCCAAGTATCAAGTCCGATGCGAAACACACGAACAGCGTATAGAAGATACCCAAAGCTGGCGAAATGGCAGCGAGTTCGTTGAGACGGCTTGTCGAGAATCGCTTTAGGCTTTTAAGCCATAGCAGATAACCGCCAGCCGAGGTATTGATACAAGCGTTCCAAAAGAAATTATCCACCCACAGCAGGGCCCAAAACTTCCAGTTGCGACCAACTTTAATGAAAGTGCGCCATGTCAGAGGCTGCTCCTTGATGGTGTGAGATGCCCGCTCCAGGCGAATTTTGGCGAGTTGGACGTCTTTCTCCTTCAGAATCAGTCTATTCGGCTTGTCCGGTGTTCCTGGGAGAATGAAGTAGCCCAGGATGGCGACGGGTATGGTGATGATCGCGCATATAATGTACATCCACCTCCAACCAGCGAGCCCGTTGACGCCGTCCAAACGGCTTGACGCTCCAGCTTGGATCAAACTTGCAGTTAGAGTACCCAGTGTGAGGCCGACGTAGAAAATTCCGCCCCGGCGGGCAATTTCATCGCCTCGATACCACGACCCTATAATCGATTAGAGACTTAGAGTTTGAGAGGTCGAATATCGCTCTTACCGAAGATAAAGTGCATTCCTGGGAAAAAGGCCGCTTCGAACCATCCAACCAAAAAGCGATACGCAGCTAACTCGGCAAATGAAGTAGCGCGATACTGGACCAGTGTGAAGATACCCCATGCAACATCCATGAACGGGATAACCCACGACATTGGCAGCTTGGTAAACAGATATGCAAAGGGTAATTGACCGAGCACAGCACCAATAGTGTACATGGTCTGAAGCTTGACGAGCTCATTTCCGTTGAATCCCAAGTCTTCTTTGAGACCAGAAACGTAGGCATTATCTGGCATATCACAGTCAGCTTTGAGTTTAGGTCCACAGAACCATCGATTTATTGATTCATACTGATGTTCGCCTGGTCAATATACTTTGTCCAATATGCCAGAAATGCATAAGGCACAATCAAAAGATCCAGCTTAAGGATAAGTCGCCTTTCCTCTTTGGTATCACTTTCCGCGAACCATTGTAGCCGCCACGATTTCCGAGGTTGTTGATTAACAGCCATATTAATCTCAGCCCTGCTTTTTGGGTGCGAAACAGAAGACAAGTTTGGTCAAGTTATACAAAACAAGGGTCGCAAATCCCGGCATTCGTATCTACCTTCCGCCTACCTGACCTGCAAGATGTCACTGCACACGGCAATGGCGTGACGAAGCCAAGTCAGAAACTCGGCCAAGCACCGAAGTGTCCCGGATACACCCCTGGCAATACCAAGAAGCAAATTCTTCCCACATAAGCAAATAAGGTTGTCTATATTCATGTCATGCTGCAGTCTTTATCCACCCGTCAGGGTTGCCGTTTCAGGTGTGGTGGCCAAGGGATGTGTTAAAAAGTGGAGCAAAGACGTGCGCAAAACAGTCTTCGCCCGCCTAATCTGGTCTCATGGCAATGGAATCGGGGTCAATATTTGTATTTATTGTGACACCCAATGGGGTTTTCTTTAAATGAAGGAAGAGAGATGTGCAAGCGAAAAAAATTGCGAGGCACCCAGTCCTTAGAGCTGGTGACGAGGAAGATCGTGTATTCATGCGCCTATATACTCCGTACATAGTCAATAGTGCTGGACATAAATAACAGGACCAAGCCTAACGCGAAAGCGGGAATTCACAATTCCACAGATTACTTGCAAAGATTCAGGACGCCAGAAAATTTTAATTGGGTGGTGATGTACATTATAATACAAGGTGATCATGGGCCACTTGAGGGACACAGATTCACAGAAAGAGCGCGGGAGAATCTAAGTCTCAGGTTCTTGCTTCACGTTGTCCGACGAAGTTGGCTCTTGAGGCTCGTCCGCCTTATCGGCCTTGCGGCCCTTGCGTTCAGAAGGTTCATCCACAATATCCAACTGTCGCTCCCTGAACGCGTTCTTTTGCTCAATGGTGGGATGAACAGATAAAGTGCCAAACTTCTTGACAGTCTCTTTATCAGAGTAGGTTCTCAATAGCTTCGAATCAGACTGCAGGCGCTTATGTTCGTCCTGCGGGACGAAAGGAGTATACTCGGCCTTCAGCGTCTCGTCAATCACCGTACGAAACCGGGCCATCACCTTCACAGCCAAAGATCCAGAGATATTGCCAGAGCCGTTCTTCAACGCGCCCCAGCGGCTGCTGCGACCGGGCTTGCCGCTTTGCAGGGCCTCGTGGAGCTGGAGAACCTGGAGACGCAAGGCAGTGATGGCAGCGAGATGCAAATCTGCTTGCAGCCTCTTGCCTAAAACCTTCAGGTCGTTGATCTTGCTGCGCTCTTCCTTAGGCAAGCCTCGCAGATTCAGGAGGATGTGCGGAGCTTGGGAGAGAGCCTGGACCAATTCCAGGTATGACTCGAGGACTCGTGGGTCAGGTAGAACGAGGGCTTTGTGCATGATGTCGAGGAGCTCGTTTGCATGCAGGAGCACGGAAGCGTTATTGCGGTCACGGCGACAGCAGGCCATGGCAAGATGGAACAGCTTCTCATTCGCGTTGCCAGAGGGCAATGCTTGGTTCTGCAGAACCTGTACGGCCCGCTTGCTAGCCCGCCCACCACGAAGAAGACGTAGATACTGAGCGTAGGCGATCGCATCGGGCTCGAAACGATTCTCAGACTCGATAGTCAAATGGTCCCAGTAGGAATAACCTGCTGCGAATCCTTGGGGAAGCCTATGACAGACGTCCTCGATAAAAGTAAGCTCCTTGCTCCCCGGTTGGAGATAAGACAGGCCTTCAGTCTTGGGGACAACGGAGTCAAAGATCATGTCGAAATTCTCGACTTCCTCCTCGCCCTCGACTTCCATATCTTCTTCCAATTCGGGCTCTTCTCGCAAGGGCTGATTGTTCTCGTCCACGAATGGCACGTCCTCGGCGGGTTGGGACACAAGTTCCTGCGATCTCCGCAAAAACGCCAAGCGGAACATTGTGAATCGAGAACATTTTGAGGTCTCAGCTGGCTGCTTGGCAAAGATCGGGATACCCATCGTTTGGTGGTAGAGTGCGAGAACATCATAATAATCGCGCTCACGAGCGCCCTCTAGGAGCAGACTTGCCATAGCATTCACAACATGGTTGTCAATTTGCAGCTGGTCTTTCGTCCACCGATATAGAACGTCCGCCCAAATCCTCTTACCCTCCATGACCATCTGGTCTTTACGTTCGACGATCTTGTCCGTTTCATGAGGACTGAGCTTTTCAATGTCATGACGCGACGCATATTGAAGAGCGCCTAGGATGATGGTGTAGGTCCTCATATCTGGTGCCTGAGGGCCCTCTTCCGGGAGGTCTCCAGCAATGCGCCAGAGCGATTCCATATCATTGTGACGATCGCAGACTGCGAGCATGGCATTGGTGTGGATGATGCTGGGCTCGACCTCGGAATTCTTGATCGACTTGTAGATAGACTCGGCCATTTTGACATTGGCGGTAGATTTCGGTGCGTCGGCGAGACCCTTGAGCATGAGCGTATATGTCACGGAGGTGGGCATGCGGCCTCGTTTTTTCATCTATCCAGTAAAACCTGTCAGCAAACCCTAATCTTCCTCTCAAACGTAAACCCAGCCTCAAACACCCACGTCGTTGTAGAATTTAAAAGCCACTTGTGGGAACCCCCGCTGCATGCAGTAGCTGAGAAGATGATTCCAAGCGACATCACATCGCCTGCCTTCCTTCTGCGCTTGACGGACCAGAGCCGCCGCCATGGCCGGATCACCACTCCGCAGAATGCGCGCAACCCGATCCGCCAGATCACGAGGGTCTTCCAACCATTTCAGCTCCATATTGATCGTCCTGCGGTTGAAACTAGCTCCACGGATCTCATCGTTTATCTCGCCATCCGCCGCATTGGATCCGGCAGCGATTGCCATCAACGCGCGCTCTTCCTCTTTGCGCTTCTCCGTGTCGACGACAGGCTTGTCGCCGCGTTGTTTGCGACCCCTATTCACACCATCTCGAGTGAATCTTGCGGGTCTCTCGGAAACTTCGCCAGAGGGTTCGGGATCGTTATCAGTGGGAGTCTCTTCAGAGGCGCCATTCGCGTTCGAGTATGATCGCTGAGCTGAAAGTCGGGACCGAAGTTGACCAGCTTGAGCACCGGTGGCTGCGAATCGTTGGCGAACCAGCCCACTGCGCAGAACCCTGCTCAGCGGTGACCCAGGAATCTGAAACGACATGGCCACGCCTTTTAAAATAGAAAAAAAATGGCAGGACAAGTGGTCAGAGTCGATGCAGGTTTTCGGCCAAGTTGCGCGGAGTCCGCAGCAATTTCTCGGAGATGGACCTTACGCTAATCCATATCTGGTTAGTAACTTTTCCCTTATCATTCAGGTATCATGCTGACAGGGAAACTTGCTGCCTCAGGCCTACAACCACATGGCCCGGCAGCACTAAGCCTCAAGCAGTTTGGCGCAGTGATGGAGCTACGGGCCGCTAGAGCATATTTCTATCGCACCGCAAGTAGCGCCGGGCGTTCATATAATTTCAACATGACTAACGACATACATTCAACATAATACAACTTTTCCTCGCGATTAGACGACGAGGTAATTATCCTCATCTTACATTCTTCAAATGATGTACGATAAATAGACATAAGAAAGGAAAATCCAAGCTTCGGGGTCATATGATATAACAGTCAGGATATGGGATCCAGCCACTGGCCACGGCGTGTCAACCCTCCGGGACATAGTCCTTCGGTTATGTCAGCCTATCTTATGATTGGCGATAGGATGATAAACAACCCATTTCAGTGGAATGTTTCAAAAGGTATGGTTCAAAAAAGCCCGATGAGATTTTGACAATCATTTCGTTCGCACACTTCAGTCGCCGACATGATATGAAGCATTTCTATCTCATCACCGAATGACATCGATTGGCCATTCCATCAAGGACACGAGCTTCGTATTGCCCAGGCCAAGAATCAGAGTATTAATCTTGTAGATCTCAGTGTCACATCTCTTGCCACAGTACCACACCTCGTCCAGAATGGCGATAGTCAAGTACAGATGCGCTAAAATCACCAAGCTCACAGCATGAAGCGTGTCCGTCCCTGGCGAGTCCAACGAAGAGATAAAGTCTTCAGGGAGAAGAGCGGGCCAGCCTGAAACAGCCGCATCTTCCAGCTCAGCTTGGAGCTCGAGGTCGGACATAGAGTGAGAGTCAAGTGGCTTCATCTGCACTACATAGAGTATTCTCATATAGAGATCATCAACCACACCCATAGCCTGTTCGTACACGTCGGGAAGATCTTGATCCAGATGACCACTTTGATCCGATTGAGGTGTCACACTCAGTGGCGAGCCATCAGCGCCTTCTTTGGAGTTGCTGGATTGGCGGAGTGTTGCGCATAGGTCTCGCAAGTTCGAAATGGCACTATTAGCACCGGCGACGAACTTTCGAAGTCTCTTTGATCGGATGACTTGGGCAGACACCATGTTTGACCGCAGATGTTCTTCGCAAAGCTTCCAATCATCATTGGCATGGGTATGAATCAGTAGCGCCCTGAGGCGACATCTTCTCAAAGTTGGCCAAAATTGTCTCAGGATAGACGTGACGCCACGAACAAGGTGAAGCCATTGCAAGTGCATTGTGCTAACATCGAGAAGAGGAGATGGTGACGCATTTGCCGAACTCAAGGTATCCTGAAGTGAAGGTGTCGATGGATCTAGATCTTTGATCCCGAAAGATGCAAATGCAAAGCCCACCACCAGCAAAGACCCGGCCAGCAAGGCTTCTGCGTCTGGGTCGCTGGTGGCACAAAGCGCTTCCTGTAGACCGGCCAACCCTTGTTGATGGTGCTCCATGATTGACCGAAAATTGGGTACACATGTAGGCATGGAAGAACTAGCAGACCCTTGAACATTCGCAGCACAAGCATCTCCACTGGTCAAAATATCTAAGCCAGCCAGGGCTAAGACGAGGTGCATTAGGAATTCATTGACTGCAGCCATTTCCGGAATAACACGCCCCCAAGCCACCGATTTATTCTTGTGCAGAGACATCTTTTTCGAAGTGTGCAAGATGAAGTGTTGAAGTAGATTCAGATCGCTCATGTTGAGGCTAGATTTTGGTTGATTGCCGACATACTGAGGTTCCTGAGAAGGCGCCACATTGAAAATTAATGGGCGAAATGGCACCTCCCGTATATTTTCGCGCGTCTGAACATGAACTCTGTCGGACGATAGTCTCTCGCGAGGCAATGGTGACTGTCTTCTTCTCTGGTCACGTGTGCCTCCTACATTAGGGAAGACACAGTCTTCACCACGAATGAAACATGCACCGCACGTTGGCCGTTCCTCGTCACACTAGTCTTGTTGGTCAACCAGATCAAATAATCATAGTCATAGTTAGGTATGTGTACGTACTTTGACGCGACGCTGCTTGCATTTATAGCAGCCATTTCTAGACTTTGTGTGACTGATCCGTTGCTTGGGACGAAACCGCGACTTCGGCGCACTCGGGAGCATGTCCTCAACTTCCATCGTGCGTGGCGTCATCGTCATTTGCGAAGTGGATGTCTACCGATCAGCTCACATCATCGCATAGGATAATAATAGTTTGTGCGAGAAACAAATTACGCAACGGTGCGTCGGTATTGGAGGAAGTTAGGCGCGAGTTCGGGAGGGAGAATTTAAGGTTACCGAGGCGGCCGATGATTCTTTGCCAGTAGCACCTTAATACATCCACTCCAAATGGCACATCGGTCTACGGATATCCTTTTACCCACACTATATCCAGAATCAAATTTTAACACAATTTCTAATAATAGAACGGAGAGGAAGAAAAGAAGGTACTGAGTGCTTTCTATTTGGTACTGTAAAATCAATGAAATTCGCTCAAAGCTATGAACTGCAACCATGATGATTTCTAAGCTTATCATTTAGGCTGCATAGGCCTTAGATCTCTGCTGCCTACAGTCCTCATCTGTTGACATAAGCTGGACCTCGCTGTCTCGCTTGCTACCGTTTCGTCCAATGAATGAGCCCGGGTAGATGACTGCTAGCACAATTCCAGTCAAAGCCATGAGACAGGCGTCAAAGATGTACAAAAGATATTCTCTTTTCATGATAAAACCATCATTGCCCTCGACGAATTCGGCCACACGGAAGATCGATCGGACCAGAATGAGGAAGCAGGCAGCATAGAGAGCCCACATGATAGATTCCCACTTCTTGCTGCTCTCCGGGGAATGCGGAATACTCCTCCTAACGCGCCAGTGGAATACCGCGGATACGACAACGAAAAAGCCGAAGAAAAGAAGCTGAATGGCAAGACCGCCAATGACGATGTTTTCACCAATGTTCATGGCAGAGAGTGTTCCAGCAGCCATATAACCACCACCTAAGAAAGTCAGCGTCAATGGACGAACATTTTGAGGGTGAGGCGCTAGAGTACATACCTCCACATTGGAGGAGGAACGAGATCACATCTCCAACCACGAATATTTTTGTAAGAAATCGTACCGGTATAATCGACAGTTGATGACAGTTGAGGTTAACAATGACTCTGCCTAGGGTCATATAAATCGAGGCGGCGAAGAGAGGTGGCGCGACCAGAATCAGCATGGTTTGAACAATGTATGGACCAAGCGCCTGGGTATCAAAGTGTGAAAAGATACGAGCAATGTAGCCCGCACATTCAACTGTTGCATATAAATTTCCGAATTAGATTCCGTACCTAAATCAAGGTTGTTTAAAGTCACGGAATGACGGAGTTCTCACAGAGTAGACCGATGATAAAAGGAACGAAGAAATACGTGCGATGTCGCCATAGTCGAATACCATGCAGAATTGTGAGGACCAGAAAAATCACCGCAAAAATTACTGCTGCCGCAATTGAGGGTGTATAACGGTAAAGTGCGAAGTCGACACCTCCATCGCTGCTGGTGCTACTGCTCATGGTAGGCAGATTGGGCAAATAATAAGAACAAAGGCAAGAGTGCGGCTGAAGATAGGGAAAGTTACCATAGGTGCATCGGGGGAAGAACTTGCTTTATATCGAATCTCTAGTCGCGACAATGTCAAAACTACGCTGAAAATAGATTTTTTAACCAGTCTTTGAGATAAACGGTATAACCCAAAAACTTGGTTCCCGCTGAGGAAATGCGAAACCGGGAACCCGAGAATGCGAGAATGCGAGAGAGGAAATACGAGAATACGAGCGGGGCTAATCAGATACTTTAAAAACTCTAGTTATTCGAATGGCGAAAGATCGGGACTTGGCCGAGGTCGCCAAACTATTCTCTTGTATCTACAGAGTATAATTGGCAGTATATGCCCGGAAATGCCGACTAACTAGAAATTTCCGACAGCAATTCAGCGCTTAGCATTTGTTTGCCTATCTGTGTGGGGAACGCTCCATGCATCGTTCTATATCGCAGTTGCCTAGCACTCCCAAGATACCAAAGGACACGCGAGAGGTTTTGAAACATAGGAGCGAGACCTCAAAGATTGAAAGACAGGCATACAAATGGAACTCGATATCAACAAGCTTGAGACTTGTCGAACAAAAATCTTTGTCCACCTAACGCGATCACCAATCTTTAATTACGCTTCTGACAGATGCTGAGGAACGGCGAAAATCCCCCAGCCAAGAACAAGCGATGGGTTTGGGCATCATGCGCTGCGACCGTTGTGGTGGGGAGGTACTTGGCATCCCTATCTTCGATGACTTTGATGCCCTTGTACTTATTGCCTTGCAAGTCGGTATTTGTCACCATTAAGACACCCGCCGCGGCGACTCGGTTATATGGATCATTAGCAGCTTGCATGAAGCCCACGGAATGAGGAATAGCAGCAGCCATGATGTTTCCATCTCTGTCGACAGATAGATTGTCAAGCGGAACATCAAGAGGCATCGTTCTGATCTCGACGAGACCATCCTCCGAGTACTCATGAACGGTGATCACACCCGAGGCGGAGTGGGAAACATAGAAGCGCCCATCGAGGCCTCGTACGGCACCATTAGGGAACGCGCAACTTTCGCAGGCAACCACCTCACATTTGCCAGTGTCCGACCGACAGTATGTCAAACTTCCGCCTCCAAAAAGTATCGCGAGATCGCGAAACATCCCAGCCTTTGCATCATTGTCGTTCGTTACCAGAAATCCAACTCCATCGTCTGCGACCGCAAGGTTATTAGGGGAGATAATAGCCTCGCTAGCTATAGTTCTAATGTGCATCAGAGTATTTGAGGGTGCATCAAGATCGAAAATCTCAATAGTGGAGTTTGCGCCTACTTTGCGGGGATCGAGCGGTTCTCCGGTGGCCGGATCCACAGGCGGTCGATGGTTAATGAGCCAGAACCGCTGTCGATCCCCAGCGCGCTTGACATCGAAGCCCTGCAGGTCGAGATCCCCGGCATAGTCGATCTTGAGCTGATGCAGCCCGTACAAGCCGTCCGCACCTGGCTCGTCGATGTTCAACACAGAGATATGATCGGTGCGTGACCTCGCTGAGACATTGAACAAGCTCCCACTTGGGTTCCATCCCGTTCGAGAGCTGAGGCTAGTGCATGCACCGTACAGTTTACGGTTGTTGTAGTCTAGCCAGATATCTTCGCAGCCTTCAAGGAGTGGATGTTGAATACGTTTGCAGTCCCAGGGGAAATCTTCAATGGGTTGAATCACTCGGCCAAAGCCGAATATCAATGCGAATTTGTCATGTAGAAAGGTGCTGTATCCGACGGCACCGATGACCGCTGCGATTGCCCATGCCAGTAACCGGATGTTACCATGATCTGAAGGTCCACTAGCCCGGGCCATGTTTTGCGGCAATATTCAAGTGTGAAGCACCTTAGATCGAGGGGGTCAACGAAGCTGCGAGACGTCAGCATTCGGCGGTCGGGTTTGGCTTGTGACCCGGAGTTCGACCTGCCCCGATCCGGCGCGAATCCCTTTGGATAGGGCCCCGTCCATTGAGCAATGAATAAACCGACAACAGAGATTCTGAGTTACATTATGAATGCTACATTGTCTTTTCAGAGAAGCCTTCAAATTGACCATTGATTGAGGAGCAACTGAGTTATCATCTCTCTACAAAGTATAGCGAGATAAAGATTCCTGCATACGACACGTCCAAATTCCTCAAATCGACCCCCAAAATTTACCTTGCATAACCCCTAATCAAAGTGATTGCCTTCTGTAGGTAAGAAGACTCTACCAGTGTGTTGTTGACGCTGATTTCTTCAAACAGGAGTGCCGTGGCAGATTTTCACATGCAAATCCTTCGACACTGTTCAAAGTTAGAAATACCATCGACGATCTCGAGAAGTGCCTGTATATAGAAGCCATCTATTCTTACTTTTAACATCCGTTGCATCACATCCCGCTGACAGGCAGGTGTTGAGGGCAAGCACGAATGGATCACTGGCACAAGTGCAGTCGGTGTTTAGGTAAGTACCACAGCCTACTTCCTCGGCTGCTTGCTGGTTGCATTTGAGCTATTCATATTGTCTTATGTCAGTATTACTTTTTCTTGAAGATTAACTAACAGATGTCTCCCATTTGCACACTCATACCAAGCACGGTGTCATGTTTTCAGGATTGTCTGGAGTCCCAGCCATGGCGACAGTGAATAAAACTGCAAGAGGAGCTAGTATCGACGGCTTCATGTTGCAAAATTTATATAGATAAGCTAATGAAACCTTTGGAATAGGTAGAGAAAGCGAATTCTTTGGAATAGAGGGTCATCTTGAATCTTTAAATATAGAATCAAGATCAAAAAGCTGATGTGGACCTAATCTTCCGAGTATACCCCAGAGGCCGTAGACGACAAGCTACTCCGTATGACGTACCCCGTAGTATCCGTCCTAATCAAAATCCGCATATATATATATATATATATATCTACTGGGAGCATATTCGTACGAAGAGTGATTTTCGTGGTCATGCAGGTATAGTAATCATTTATCAATAAACTTACTTCTTCACATATTCCCCACCACTGAGATACCGAGTAACCAGTTGAAACTTCATCCGAGGTGCCCGAGAGCACACAAGAAAGCTCCATGATTACGCAGATAATCTTTGTGTAAGATGGAGGCTTGTGTGACCTCCAAAATTGCCTCAGTGGTCAAAAGCACAATATCTGAGCACCGCAGGCGAATATTCACCTATATCTTCATTGGGCATTCTAGTCTTACCTCATTCAGACGAGAATATTCATCTCTCAGATCACATATTTGAAGAGCCTGGAGCTTGGGCATAGAAATACCTCGAGCAGCCGACTCCCGTATAGCACTGCACGTTGAAAAAGGACTAACCGCGTTGGCTTGAAGATTCCCCTTGACTCCCGACTAGTGCTCTATCGCTTGACATCCTATAATTAATGAGCAAAGTAAACTGGGTACGGGGAACAAAAATGGGGTCCACAAAATCGATAAGTGTGAAGAACAAAAAGCAAAAAAGGAATGAATGAGTGATAAGAGTGAGATTCGAACTCACGCCCCGTAAACGAGATCAGGATTTTTTTGTTAAGGTGGACCTTAACCTGACGCCTTAGACCAACTCGGCCATCTTACCCGCTTCATGTATGACCCACCCCAACTTTATGAATAATAATCATGCGCTGTTCATCGAGCTCACTGAAGTCCTGGAGGCGAGGGAGGTAGTTTACGGATATATTACAGTAAAGAATAATAGAAATCATACTGGAGGATTATCTCGGTCAGACCAAATAAACATCTTCTGTATTACAGGTGCATATAGGCAATGGAGTAATGCAGCCGCCAAGGCAGGGTAACATATGCAATGTATTGAGTGGCTGAAAGCTTTTTTAGACATTAAACTTGGAGATCGTACATCCCAAGTCATCGTTGCTTGAAGCTAAATCCAGCTGTCGTATCTTCCAATTAGTCAGCCCCTGCTGGAGCATTATTGCCAGGTTGCACTTGAAGCTGCTGTCGGAATGCCGATATCCAGGCCGGGTTATCTGCAATGGATTGGTTCCAAGAGTCCTCCGAGTCATAGAGTAATTTTCTCGACTCCTGTTGGAACATCTCATCAGTGGGAATGATCCCCATCCTCATTTGCTGACGAGCATAGCGGCTGAGGTGCTGTGTCAGGATACCCGTGAAAGTGTTCAACGGTACCATTGTTTCGCCCGCTGGTGGTAATTGCGAGGAAGGTTGCAGCGCGGCTTGTTGTTCATTCTGAGCCTGAGCACTTGCATTCGCAGCCACCCAATCCGCCCGAGCGGATATCTGGGCCAAGTGATCCTGCGCAGTTCTATTCGATGCCGAGAATGGGACCATTGTCCCCGATTCCCAGCTGAGAAGATATGGCGGTAGAGAGTTAATGACCTGCGCAGCGATGGCCGGGGGAAAGTCGTGATCCCCTTTCCAGTCACTCATGGTCATTCCCTGGCGAAAATGGTTCGTCAAATGATCCGCTCTCTCATCCCAGTCTTGGAGTCGCTGGTCACAGAACCCACAACGTGAGGTGATGGTCGGACCCAAAATTTTCCAGTCGTCAATCACAGGTAAGCTTTCCAGGCTGTGTACAAGCCTGAGGTGCTGAACTAGGTGGTCCTTGCGGCGAAATATGCGAGTCGAGTCAGAGCATTGGAAGTGATTGTGCCCATCAAGATGTTCGGGGGTTGGTTCCGGGGAATTACAATAGACACAATGCATCCTGCCCGTCACAGTTGATAATGCTGAGCCTCCATGAGGTGTGCACGCCCAGCCTCCCAGATTAAGATGTAAGGACTTTTCATGGCGAGACCAATCAAACTTGTTCTTGAACGTATCACAGCAGAAGGTGCAACAGAATATTCGATCGTTATCCAGTCCAGATGGTTTTTTGGGTTTTCTTTTGCTCTTGCCTACTCGCGTGCTCCCAGATTGCGACCTGGGCGTTGACACTGCAGACCGTGTTGAGGCCGAGGATTGCCATGATGATGCGCTAGTTCCACTTCTAGAGCTAGCAAGTGAGGCCGGTCGGCGATGATGTCGGAACGAAGCGTTCGGTCTAGTTGGAAGGCCTTCGTCGACAGATAATCCTTCCCCAGCCTGTTCTGACTTATTGACAGCCTGCATGATTGCTGACAGGGATGCCGGTTCATCCTCCGGAGGAGATTCTTGCCATCGTTGCATCGGATCCAGAGAGCTTATGCTGGTTGGTGTGTACCTTCCACTCGTTATTTGTCCTAGTCTGCGCAGTGAGTACTGGCTTCTTCTCCTGGGGAGACTCGAAGGACGATTCGGATTTTGTACTGGAATGGCTTGCGTCTTTGTTCGCACCAGTGGCTCATACAAAGATGACTCCCCACTGTCCAGAAACGGCATATATGCATTTGTGTCCAAATTGACCGTCTGGGTATGGCAGAGGGAAGAAGGCGAGATATCAGGATGATGCAATCCAGGCAAGTCAAATTGCGCCTCTTGACCATCGGTGGGAGCCACCGGAGCCGCATAATGATTCGGAAACCCATAATCAGTCATCCCAGGGGGATTTTGTGAACCATCGGGGATCCATGAGTCTGTTAACCAGCCCGATATGGCTGGAAGTCCCTCATTATTAAAGGTTGACGGGACGAACTCGAAGCTGGCGCCATCATAGAGATCTTCTACTTCAGCGACAGCATAGTCGCTTTCAAAATTATTGTAGTGGGTAGTTCCACCCAGAGCGTCGTAGGCTGGAGCGATGTCAGTATTTGGGCTTCCGGCCTTTTGGCGGCGAACTCCGAGACGAGTGATTGACTCACCTAGGGGCGAGCCTCTGTGTGGTTGGGAAGTCGGCGTGGGTGCCTGGGAATCCCAAGATCTTAGTTTATCAGGCATAGATCTCTCTCCGCGCTTTTTTAGCCTGGGGAATTTAGGGCGATTCAAGCTGAGAAGGTGAAAGAGATGTTGGCCGGGTTCGTCCCCGAAATCGGCCCTGAGATCGGATGGGCCTAAGCTCCAAGAAAAACGGAGTCTCGGCATTTGTGGGGCTGATGACCCGTCCCCAGAAATATTCACGATGGCAAATAGCTCTTTGTCTAATTAACTACAGTATGATGTAAATCGAGACAGGCAATCCCAAGGGAACATCAATTATTACCAAAACATATGATATAACGACATAAAATAGAAGCACAGTTGGCATCCTAGGCGCGTTGGCCAATCTTCCTTTCTAACAACCGATTAGACCCAATATATCCACACAACCGGGGCTTCTAAGGTAGATAGTCAACCAGGGGAGGTTCTTAAACGATGAAGCAAGGAAATCTTACTTGAAAGTAACATCCAACATTCATAATCAAATTTACTCTTCGTCATCTTCGATATCCGCAGGAAGAGAAGTGCTGACTGCTGGTCAGGCTGCTTTTGTTTTCTCAGGCGAACCGAAGAGTAATTTCAAGATTGCCCCCGTCGCACCCTTCTTTTCAAGTTGCTTTACCAACTCGTACGCTCGTTTTGGTGCGTCCGCAGCTGTTTTGCCGCATCCAACAGTTGCATCACCGGCAATCTTAGCACATCCATTTCCACACTGTTGGGCTGCAGCTCCACATTTCTGCACGGCGGCGTTGACATTTGTTGCTGCAGTTTCGCAGCCCTTTTTGAACGGCAGTGGTGCACGGCCTCACTAGGCCCATAATGGGCTTGATGTCTGCTGCCAGATCACGTTGGACTCTCTGAGGCGTCATCTCTAGGTCACGATTTGTACAGAGCTCCATTACACCCACTTGAAACTCAAGTTCATCCATTTCCAGGAGCGGAGCAAACGCGTCCATAGAGGCCGGACCGATATTCAATAGGTTGTCAACATCGGGTAGCAGAGGGTTGGAGAGAATCTGGGTGGTTGAATTGCCTGATTAGGCAATTCGCCCTGCCCATGCGGTCCTACCCCATCACCTTCTACTGGCAGATTTAGCTATTTAACTAGCTCTAGACCTTCTTCAATAGATAGGCCCTCTTCGCAGGGTATCTGCCTAGTTGACCGCTGGCGTTTCTTAACGATCCTCTCATTCGCCATACGTAGATTAGAGACCTCCTCCGCTAGTAATACAGTATTATGAAGCGCTTAGCTGTGGCCCTTAATAGTCCGGTTTAATATAGCTTCCACTAGGCTAGGAGGGCTATTCGGCCGCTGGTTCAGTAGATCCTTAAGTATTGAAGATTGCTTATAGAGCTGAACGATAGTCTTAGGCGTTTTTGGTGTGAATTAGCTAAGTCTACTGCTTAGCCGGCTACTTAGTGGTATAGGCGTTCGTAGAGAGATATTAAGCTTTAAAAGGACCCTTCTACATCGACTAGCACTAAACCACTAGCTGCGAAGCTATTTTGAATAGTTAATGGCTTTTAGAAGGCCTCTAACCGCGCGTGTTAGTAGTCTACTAAGAGATCGACCTTATCGATATAGTTATATCCTCGATAGGTAAGATCGCTTACGAGGCGACTATATACGCGTTTAACCACAATAAAATAGCTAATATTTAATAGCTAGAGTAGATACGATATATACGGAGGTATATAAAGAGGTATAATATCGTTTTCTATATAGATTCGGTCGAATTAGGTCGTAAAGTGGCTACTATAGCCATCAAGAATTAATAGCCGAAACCGACCGCGTACGCGCGAATTTATTAATAGGATGAAGAGTGTGAAGGGCTGAAGCAAGACTTGATTCAATCTAACTAGGCCAACATGCTGTTTACAAAAAGCTTAAGGAGGGGAAGTTTATCCTACGCGTTCTCCACGTCAACATGCCAAGGTCTCGTGATACACGTGACCTATATCGGGCACTGGCCCGTGACA